>CAWUFW010017919.1:0-243240 GCA_963921515.1 Calotriton arnoldi
CGTCTCATCCGTATATCGTCTTTAGCCCCTCCCAGAAGGACGACCCTCTGGGACTTGTAGTACGCGGGCCTTGCCACGTAACCTCCGCGTAATGCAGGTGCCGTTAGTCAGTGCCTGACAGTACGCCCTCCTCCCATGCGCCTCCTAGAGCCAGGTTTGCCTGGGTTACGGGAATGGAACATCCGAACGGCAAGCGGGGCGTGGACGTTCGCACATGGCTCCCAGGAGTCATCTTCCGATGGGAATCCTTTCCAGGAGACCAGGTACCACAGCCCCCCTCTTCGGTACCTGGAATCCAGGATGCGCCGCACTTCGTATTCTAGCTGACCATCCCTGACCACTGGAGGCACTGTCCTGCGTCTGGCACCCACCGCTGGTTTCAACAGGCTACAGTGGAATACTGGATGGATCCGTAGAGACGCGGGCAGCCTTAGCCTGTACGCCACAGGGTTGATCTTACGAACGACAGTATACGGCCCTATGAACTTAGGGTGGAACACACTGCGTACTCTGAAATGGATGTTTCTCGTGGACAGCCATACCCTGTCGCCTGGCTGATAACTGGGATCCTCTAGACGGTGTCGATCCTCCCACTTCTTGTAGGTCATCTTGGCCTGTTTCAGGTTGCCTTGCACCTTCCTGTGCATGGCTTGCAGGTTCCTTATCTGAGACATGACCGTAGGTTGATTTTCTATCTCACGGGGAATGGATAGAGGCAATGTTTTAGCATGAAACCCCATGTTGGCTCTGAACGGTGTTTCTTTTATGGAACTGTGCCAGGCGTTGTTGTATGACAGTTCCGCTAGCCACAACAGAGACACCCAGGAATCCGTTGCTTCTTTGGAGTAACACCGTAGATATTGCTTGAGAGCCTGGTTCAACCGCTCCGTTTGGCCGTCGGTCTGTGGATGGAAGCTAGTAGGCAAAGCCCCCTCTATTTGAAGGGCCTTACACCACATACGCCAGAATCTAGCGACGAATTGAGGTCCTCTGTCTGACACGAGGACCCTCGGGAAGCCGTGTAAACGAACTACCTGTGACAGAAGCAACTGGCCGGTTTGTCCTGCAGTAGGTAGGTTCTTGCAGGGGATAAAATGACCCATCTTAGTGAGGCTATCTATAACAACCAAAATGGCGTTGTATCCCTGGTCCACTGGCAGTCCTACAACAAAGTCCATGCTGATCGTTTGCCATGGTTGTGAGGGTGTGGGCATTGGCATCAGTTTGCCCTTAGCTTTGATATGCTCCCCTTTTGCCCGCGCACACGTCTCACATTGAGAAACCCATTGGTTAACGTCCTGAGCCACGTCTTCCCACCAGAATTGTCGCTGCACCAAGTGTAAGGTCTTTTTACTACCTGGGTGGCCCGCCAGCAGAGCATTATGACACCAATTAAACGCCTTCAGCCTAAGTTCTTGTGAAGGTAGGTACAATCGGTTCTTGTACAGTGGTACACCATGTTTGAGCGTTCGATGTTTACTCTGTTCTGCCCATGTCTGCCACCGAGCCAAGGATTGATGTTTTATGACAGCGTCCAGGAAATGTTCCACTGTTATGGTGCATAGCACCCTCTCAGGACTGATAATCGCCTCGGTGATCCCCTGCCGTGGTGTAGTCACCTCCTCTTGGCGAGACAACGAGTCTGCTTTTCTGTTTTCTGACCCAGGACGAAATGTGACCACGAAGTCGTATTCGGCAAAAAACAACATCCACCGCATCTGTCTCTGGGTGAGTTGTCTCGCTGTCTTCATGTATTGGAGGTTTCGGTGGTCGGTGTAGACTGTGACCGGATGGTGAGCCCCCCATAGATAGTGTCTCCACTCTTGAAACGCCTTCTTGATGGCCAAAAGCTCCTTTTCGGCCACGGTATAGTTGAGTTCCGCTGTGTTCAGTTTCCGGGACAAGTAGGCCACTGGATGTAGTTGTCCCGTTTGTTCATCACGTTGGGACAACACAGCTCCTACCGCTATATCCGATGCGTCGGCCTCCACGATGAATGGAATACCTGTTTCCGGATGTTTTAAGATTGGTGCAGTACAGAACGCCTTCTTCAGTTGGATGAAGGCATTCATGGCCTCTGTGTTCCACAAAAAGGGCACCCCCTTCCTCAAAAGGCGTGTCAAGGGAGAGACCAGCTGGGAAAAGTGAGAAATGAATCTCCTGTAGTAGTTGGAGAAACCCAGAAAACACTGCACATCCCTCACACTCTTGGGAACAGGCCACTCCTGAACCGCTTGTACCTTTCTCCTCGCCATACATAGACCCTTGGGACTCACCATAACCCCCAGGAACTCGACCTCCGCTACGCTAAACTCGCATTTGCTCAGTTTGCAAAACAAGCTGTGCTCCTGTAACCTCTGCAGTATCAATGTGACGTGTTGCACATGCCTCTCCTGGTCAGGGGAATATATCAGGATGTCGTCGATGTAAACGACCACAAACCGGTCCACATACTCCTTGAGCACGTCATTGAGGAAGTACTGAAAGGCTGCTGGGGCGTTACACAGCCCGAAGGGCATAACCAAGTACTCGAACAACCCGTAACGCGTCTTAAAAGCCGTCTTCCACTCATCCCCTTCACGGATCTGAACCAGATGATAGGCCCCCCTGAGATCTAGCCTGGTGTAAACGTTGGCCTCCCTCACCTGATCCAATAACACCGGGATGAGCGGAAGAGGGTATCGATTTCTAACAGTGTTCTTGTTTAACATGCAGTAATCGATACACGTTCTGAGCTCCCCATTGACTTTTGCTATGAAGAAAAGTGGAGAGGCGGCCGGGGAGCGAGAGGGTCTTATAAAGCCTATGGCCACAAAATGTTCCAGGTATTCTCGCAGGTGTTTAGTCTCCGGTTCGGACAAGGCATAGACCCTACAGGACGGGATGGTAGCTCCCGCAATTAGGTCTATCTGGCAATCGTAGCTGCGGTGGGGAGGTAGGACTTCTGCTTTGGCCTCACAAAAAAAACCCCTATAGAGGGCATACTCAGGGGGAAGCACTGTTTCTTTTTCCGCAGCGGTGGCAATGTGGAAAGCATGGGTGAGAGCTATAGTACGGAGGCAAGAAGCACGCATGCACCTGGCTTAGCACTCTTCAGACTGGAAAACCACAGTTTTCGTTTTCCAATCGATGGTGGGGTTATGCTGCCATAACCAAGGCATGCCCAAAATCACCTCATACTGAGGTGCCTCAATAATATTCAAAGTTAGGTCTTCTACATGATCCTGAAGACCCCCTTTTAAGGTAAGCCCCACTTTCTCAGTGTGTTCCGTGATGGGTCCGGATTTAAGGGGTGTACCATCCACGGCCAACACTCTTTCGGGTTTCTCTCTGGCAATGCTTTGTAAGCCTAATCGTTGTACTAATCCATAATCTATAAAGTTTCCAGTAGCACCGGAATCAATCATCACCCAAACGTGATGGTTTTGTTGCCCCGTTGTAAGGAGCATGGACAACACGATATGTGATTCCGTGCTCTTTAGCTCGGTGACAGACAACGAAGGCAAGTTTAGGCCCACTAACTGGGGTTTTTCTTTGGCCAGACTTGTCTCAGGTGGCACCTCCTCGTCTCCTGTGTTATGAACTGCCACGACTGCCACCTTTTTGCTAGAATAAAAGGGGCTTTTTCTCTTGGGCTTAAGTGGGCAGTCCCGCACGTAATGACCTTTCTTTCCGCAGTACATGCAGAGACCCTGTGCCCTGCGGCTCTCTCTCTCTGCTTTCGTCAGTGGCGCTCTGATAGCCCCTACATCCATGGGTTCTGTCCCTGACTCACTAGCTTGAGAGGCTGGCCTGGTATTCTTCTCTGAATGCACATAGGCTTTTTCACCCCTCCTATGCTCCCCTCCTCTTCTCTCCGCTATCCGATGGTCTAAACGTAACGTGAGATTCATTAAGCCGGTATACGTGGTGGGCTGAGGGTCAATTTGTGCTAACACATCCTTCATCTCCTCACTCAGTCCCTGGTAGTATAACGACATCCTCTTCTCCTCGGGCCAAGCTGTTTCTGCGATCATTCTATTAAACGAGGTCAAATACGTGATCAAGTCATTCTTTCCCTGTCTTAGCTCCAACAACTCCCTATCAGCGCTAAACGTGGTAGCTCGGCGGTCAAACACCCTTTCGAATTCTCTGCGGAAAGCGTTCCAATCCGAGAGTATAGGGTCGTCGTATTTCACCAATGGTACGGCCCAGTTTGCCGCATCACCTGTGAGATATGAAATGGCAAAAGCCACCCTGGAATGGTTGTTGGGAAAGGAAGCCGGCTTACATGAGAAGTGCAACATGATCTGGGTCAAAAAGGTCTGTATGTTCAGGGGATCCCCTGAATACCTCTCCGGGCTAGCTAGAGGAATAGGAGGGTGCACGTTCACCTGTATCTGCGACGTTGCTGCGTCGAATGGGTTCCTCGCCTGTCTATCGACTCTATCCCTAAGCGCAGCTGTTTCTGCTCTTGATGCTGCTAATTCTTGCTGGACTGCTACCAGCGCTTGCAGCACTTCATCCAAGGACGCCATCTCCGTGAATCGCCCTAACCGGGAGGAGTTAAATTCGTGGGCGCGTAATTCTGTAATGACCACAGGTACTCCTCAGGGTCCGGGCGATGCACAAAGGGGTCCACCTCCTGATATCCCCAACTCTGACGTGTCATACACAGAGTATTGAGGTGATCAAGCGGGGGAAAGGAATTAGGGTAGGAACAGCGGGGGAGTGGGATACCTGTAAACAGAAAACACAGGATTACTACAGATCAAACAACAAGACTACTCTCGTTTCGTCTCACTATCGCCTCTGTTACCTGGAACACTAACAGCTATTGTTGCGTCCCTATCTTCTTTTCCAGGTCAGATGCTTCTCTCAACCTGGAAGAATGGGTACCTATAATAACAAAACAATGATCAGTGTCATCCATTCCCACTTCCTACTTTCCTACTGTAGGAAATAAACAGAACTCGTACATACCCCTCCAGCACTCCCCCTTTCTGCAGAAGAAGACCAGTGAAAAAGATGTAAAGAAAAAAGAGTCCCCAGCTAGTGCCTTTTGGTAGAAAAACCGAGGGTCTTGTTTGAGTGGGACTGATTGACCACCAGTATTGTCTTCAGCACAATAATAAAGAAAAACGATGGGCAAAGTCAATAGTTTCTCTTGACTCTAACGTCTTTCCTTCTCCCTTTATATCAAATAACTCCTTTGATATACGTCGGCAGTATTCCCTTCACAGGAACGATAATCAGTAAAGTAATGTAGCGATCCAGACACAGTATCCTACTCATACTACGGTACCTGAAAGTTGTCAACCCGAGTAGGTGAGGGTTCAGCAAATACGAGCCATCAGAAAGCCGAGAAGCAGCTACAAAGACGGCCCCGAATGGGAAGAGTGATTAATCAAGTTCTCATTTCCTTTCCAGGCTAGTTGAGGTTCATGTGAGGAACGTGAGAATTCCCCTCGCACAAGCAAGATGGAGGGTAGACTGTCGTCTACGAGGCCGAGAGAGACGTCCGTGACTCCGGTCCTCCGCGGTCACCGATGTGCTTCCTCCAGTGACTCTCCTCCCCTGAATAGCCGCCAATAGCACCCAAACGAGCAGCGCGGCGGCGCTGCTTCTCTCAAGACAGATTCCTTCAAAAGAATTACGCGCACTGCTCGTCGCGCGTCTCATCCGTATATCGTCTTTAGCCCCTCCCAGAAGGACGGCCCTCTGGGACTTGTAGTACGCGGGCCTTGCCACGTAACCTCCGCGTAATGCAGGCGCCGTTAGTCAGTGCCTGACACTCAGGGTGTAGTACACTCGAACCACGTAAGAAGTTGCAAAAACTGTTTATTACACAATGCGTTTCGACTGCCCAGCAGTCTCGATCACGTGTAATGTGCATACCAATCAAGTGCCTTTAAAAATGCATGGTTGAAACAAATGATGGTTACATGAGGAATACTAATGGCCATGTTAGAATGGTGTCACATACAAAATATATATTGCTCAAGTTAAACCAAATGATGCGAACACCTTGAGAAAGTGATAAGTGATTAAACATAAGATGTGAAATATCAAATAATGACATACATTCTCGAAGTGGTGACGCATATTATAAAAACTTAAACAAAGTAAGCAATTGCAAAAACAGTTGCAAAAACAGTTGCAAAAACAGTGGCAACAAAATAGCTGTACTTGGACGTAAGTCATGCAATGCATCCACATGTGACTGAAAATGAAAATTGAGCCAAGCGGAGAGACCACGAATACTGGCATGGTGCCTGATTGGTCTCGCAAGGGTCAACAAAGAAGAGAGAGGTCAAATCGTACACGAGTGCACCTGGGTGACTACCACAAGCGAAACAAGACCGTATAGCATCGGGCTGCCGCGTAACAGTATAGGGCAAGTGTCCCAACAATCATGATTAATGTGATCCATGCATTACATCAACATGTGGCTGAAAATGAACCAAGCGAAGAGACCACACATGCTGGCATAGTGCCTGATTGGTCTTGCAAGGTTCAAAAAAGAGAGGTCAAATCGTTAACAAGTACATCAAGGTGACTACCACAAGCCAACCTAAAACCTGAAAGCATCGAGTTGCCAAATAACAGTATGGGACCAGAGTCCAAACAATCATTCATGAATCTATGGCCTGTCCCAAGATGTCCTCAATAAGGAACACTCATTACACCATGCATGGTAAATTCTTATCTGGGTTGAAGTTTCAGAGGTGACGACGAAGAAAAGGGTAGGGAGCCCATGTCTGTGAGTGCCATGTGGATGGGTCCCTTCCTTTCCTCCTGCAAAAGAAACACAAAAACAAGAATACATTGAATGAAAGAATAAAACAGAAAATATACTACAAACACAGTAATACATTGAATGACTACATACACAAATAACTAGGATTCTGATGCACTATGTGTGAGAAACTCTACAAGAGGCTGAGTCTATTCTTCTCTAAGGTGAATGGCAAGTTCCTCATCCTGACTCAAACCACCAGGGATCTTGGTTTGGAAGTCAATGATGTACTTCGACTCCCTCTTCCTAAGTTTCAGAACTCTGTCACCGCCTCTGAGATCACACGTGATCTGTTCGAAGGCGAAGTAGCTGAGTTGTGTGGAGTCAGAGAAGTGTCTTCCCTGAAAGTGACGGGCTACTGCAGTGGTTCCCAAAGTGTGCGCCGCGGCACCCCGGTGCGCCGTGATGAGAAGCCAGGGGCGCCGCCGCGCAGGATGTGGGTCGTGGACATTGCTAACATTTTACCGGCAGAGCGAGCCCGCCTCCGTTCTTGGCCTCTCTTGGAAGGAGTCGGCTTCACTTTTGCGCAGTTGTGAGGCGGCTCGTGCTGCGCAGTTAGATTTGTGCCTTTTCGTCTCCATTAGTATTTCTAACAAACTAGCAGCTTCGTCTCATTGCCTCGCGTTCTCCTGGCTGGTACTTCTCGACAGCACGGAGAATCACACCCTTTGAAGACGGTAGGGTAAAAGTTGAAACGTATAGCCACAGGCATCCCTTTTCTGCATTTAGGGAAGCTAAGGTTTCACGTCCTTGTTTTTCTATGCAGAATTACGACCGATTAAGGAAAATTCCTCCGTAGGAGGGAAAGAAAGTTCTCATCAGTGCCCTAATCCTTTTAATGTCCAATTATTCTAAAGGAAAAAAGGTCGGAACTAAGGATAACATTGTGCAGTGTGACGTGTGCATGTGGAATTTTAGCACTTTCTACTGGGTCAGCCAAAGCCCAGTAGGAGGCAGTCATGGAAGCTGTGCTGTGCCCCCTCCTAGCACTGCAGTGGTCCCCAGACCCTGCCTGGACTTAGTGCTGTCCCATCACACCCCAGGACTGCCCATGCGCCTTTGGATCCTATGCGTACGCTTGACCCTGAGCTGCTACTGGTCAGGCTCTCAGATTTCTTGAGCTTTATAGGGCACCGACATGTTGGCTCATGGCCACACCATACAGCATGAGGCTGAAGGCAAAAATGGAGAGCCCGATAGGGACCCATCTTGACACCTGCTTTTTAGAACTGCACCGGCAGGACCCAGCCCACTTAAAACACTGGGTAGATGGGATCTGGTGAGCCATCTTGGGTTCATCAGAGCCCACCCCATGTAGACCAGTGGTTCCCAAAGAGTGCGCCGCGAAACCCCGGTGCGCCGGTAAAAAAATGGTGGGGAGCCACGGCCAACTGCCAATTAGGTCAAGGGAGCCACGGGTCAAAAAAGTTTGGGAACCACTGGGCTACTGGATAGCGAGGGTCCCTGTTGGTAATGGCCCTCATGTGCTCCAATATTCTTTTCTTGGCCATCAGGGTCGTGCTGCCTATGTACCACAGCTTGCATGGACATTCGATGATGTAAATGACAAACGTGGTACTGCATGTAAGGAACTGGGTGATGACTTTTTGGTTCTGCCACGAGTGAGTTCCTTGCGTAACAAACTGTTCCTGCATGCCTTGCAGTGTCCACAGGGAAAGAATCCCTGGAGACCATGTTCATTCCTAATCGTCTGTACTGTGATGTCACTGTGGACAAGCATATCCCTGATGTTCCTACTGCGTCTGTATGTGATGTATATATCATATAACAATTCTTTTGGGTAATAGGAATATTGCCCGGCGCTAGGTGTCTCAGTTACTGGTCCCCACCATTATAGTATTTTTATCATAAAAACAACATTTCGCTGAGAGTTCAAAACACAATAATGATCTTTTTCGGCTTTGTTTCTTTTGTTATTTCTTTTATTCCTTCTTTAGATGCTTCATTCAATACAGCTATACAGCAAGCTTCATTTAGAATAGCAATACAGTCAACACGTGTTTCGCGCCCAATTGCACTTCTTCGGGGCTGCTATAAACATAAAGTCATGAATCAGTATATACCATCCATGAAAATAACATGTGAATATAAAATTATATTAATTTTAAGAACATTTCTCTGTGCTTATACTAATAGTGTATACTTCCTATTTAATCATATTCCTATTTGACAACACACTTCGTTGCTAACAACTTAAATCATAACCTTGTAATTTACCAATTGGAAAGGTAAATAAAACAAAATAAAGTCAATTAATACATTGAGCTGGGTCAAATTCACATAAACTAAGAGCAGGGAAGTTAATGCATATCTAGCAGAAAAATTCTTGGACACATAGTAGTTAACAGTATGCTCTAAAATGGCACAATGTACATATTAGGCAATTGAACCACACAGTAACATTCTTTTGAGCTATAGTTCCATGCATTAGTTACTATTTCAGTTCATCCCCAATATAATTTAATGTACTGTCATTAATACCTCTTATTTGAGTATTTTGAAGATCATACTGGTCTTTGTTATTGCCCAACTTCTTTTGACTTCTTTCTAGTTTGGATTAGTATTGGTTACTATAATAGAAAGGGACATGGAAGGAAAAAGACTCTAGTTCTTGTTCAATTTACTTAATTAAACCACTAGTAAATTGTGAGTTCACTTTTATCTAATTATATGTGTTCTCACCTCTTTAATTCTAATGTGCATCGCTTCCTGTCACCACTGTTTTATCTTGCCAATGTTAAAAAGGATGAATATATATCAGTATGGAATCCCACTGATACGGGTCTGTAAATGGAACATTGAGTCAAATGACTAAATAATGTGTCTATATCATGCGTCTGTTAATTTAATAGAGAAAATGATATAGTCCATTGTTAAATAAACATTTACTCGAGCAGATACCTCAAGTGCAGTTTATCGAAATGTTATGCTCACTCGGCCAAATGCCTACATATCTTTAAAAAAACATACATTCCCAGGCATTTTTCATGAAATACACCATCTATTCCACCGATTGCCCCTGTAACTTTTTTCTTTCAGGTTGTTTACAACGGAGGGACATTTCTCGAATCTGTACCTTGTAGCCATAAGGTTTGATAAAGTTTAGGGGCATGGTGCTCGATAACCTACTGATCCAGCGGTGTACTAGCAGCGGATACTCCACTACCATATAGTCACCTGGGCCCATATAACTACTTTCACAAAAATACCAAGTAGACCGCTGGAACTTTTAGTTTATGATTTTCATACTTCAAGATCTAGTTATTTGTTCCCTAACTAAACCTTTCACTGATCAAATAGTTCTTTCCTCTGGTCCATGGACCATTAGTTGGAACTAGTTGATGGTGATAATTAACATATCTTATTAAATATTTCTCGATTAATGAAATAATCACAGACTCGGGAAGTTTTAAAATCTTTATCTAAATTAATTGCACGTGAACCATCTCCAAGTTTCAGTACAAACACCCTCATTCACAAGAATGTCAATTCAATCAAGTTTCAATAGGTATAGCAATTCAGATCCACACAATAACTATGCTCAGAAAGAAGAGGACAGGGAGAGAAGATCATCTATCAAGACGATTGATGTGAACAGATGATAGGCAGTCCAGGTAAGTTTCAAGTAGATTTATTGTAGGTAAGATGTTTCCAAGATGAGATGAAAGGAACAGTGAGCCCCACCAGGAGCAGTCTTCCTGCTGCTCATCCCATACACCAACTGACATTCTCACTCTTCCAACATTCCGCAGTCACCACTCACACCAACATTCTACTCCACATTCACACTGGCTGAGCAGCAGGTATAACACATCTCCCTTTTTTTTACCAAAAACAAGAATAACTCCAAATGAATCTCAAAAAGGATAATGCATGTAAAAGATGGCAATAAAATGATGCATGCAGAGTTGGAGCAAGGAAACAATATAAAAGCAATACATGTAGAGATGAAATGATGGTAAATATACATGTGAACTAAATAACCAAGAATAGGTTTTAAAAAGAAGGACACCACGCAAAGCAGCGATCACAGAGAACAGAATCAAAAAGAACAAAACGCAAACCAACAAACACAGTAGCACACACACACTCACACATCTCCCTTTCCACAACAACCCAAAGAACAGACACAACCATGCTGCAACCACAAACTATGCCCCAAACCACACCAAGCTGACTGGCCAGGCCAGCAAGGAGAAGAAAGGGAACCGACACGCATGGAAGGGGACCAAACAAAAAACACAAAACTGTGGCAGGTAAATCCACAGAACAAACGGCTGAAATATAGCCCTCCACCCCTATCCGAAATAAGGGTGGTAAGTGTGACAAGTAAGTGCACACGCAACCAAGAACAGAACCACTAAGTTCCACAACATACCGGTAGAGAAACCATGGTCACCCGAAGGGTGGAATGTGAGGAAGGATTCCACACAGAACATAACAACTCAGCAACAACTCTTGGCACAACCCTCAACGCTAGATGAGGAGGAAATGTGTGTAGGGAAAACCACACAGTACAACAGGGATAAAACACTAGTGCATCAACAAAGTCATAACATCAGCAGAAAAAAAAAGAGGTAAAACCTCAGGCAGGCAATCGCAACCCTGACGTGCGAAGAAAAGTACAACATGCAGTCGCAACCCTGACGTGTGAAGAAAAGTACACCAGGCAATCGCAACCCTGACGTGCGAAGAAAAGTACAACATACAGTCACAACCCTGACGTGTGAAGAAAAGTACACCATGCAATCGCAACCCTGACGTGAGAAGAAAAGTACAACATAGCACACACACAACTGAAACAGCGCATGCGAATCACACTGAAAGAGAACCCATCATTGAAGCATTAAACTGTGGAGAAGCAAGAAAAAACAAGAAGACATTAAAGCATTGAAAAGAAGAAACACTGAAAAATATGCTAAACTGAGCAAGGGAAAACTCCGGTGAGCGATCTCTCACCCGAGCTAAAGCACATTCCAAAACGCAGCAGGTAAGAAGCAGTAGTGACAGGAGCACAAATTAATATAAATGAAAATAACCAAGTTCCATTAACTAAACGGTCTCCACATGTAATACTTTCCAAAAATGTGACACTCGCCAAATGTGTCCATTTAGAAAAACATGGCAATGGGAACATTTGCCATTCAAAAATGAAGAACATCAAAATGCCATAGTACTGTAATAAATGTGATGCAACCATGGTGAGCGGTACCTCACCCGAAACTGAAGCTGAAGAAACTGCAGAGATAGAATTCCAGTTTAAAGGTGCATTACCACCAATGACCATATGATGGCAGCGAAACACCAGAGAATGTCTATGTTCACGTGAATACACTCTATGGCAGAGGTCTTCAAACTTTTGTAGGCTGAGCCCCCCAGCTGAATTTTTTTAAATGTTGGGCCCCCCCTCCACCTGACGGAAATTTCTGGAATCTCGTACACCACATAATCGTCCGCCACCCACATATCCCGGGCCATATCCGGCAAATAATGTTCAACACAGTAAGTGTGTTTAGTTAACTGCAGTTTTGTGAGTAGGTGTGGTTAAATGACAGAGGCTTATTACACAGCTCAAAACTCAATTTTCCCGCCGGTACATTAGTCACCAGACACTGGTGAACCACACCTGAATATAAGTGATGACGCTTTTATTGTTGCCTAAAAACTGCTGGATATACAAGGTACTTTGCAGTGTCAGCCCCCAGTAACAAAACCAACCCCACCTTTCCAGCATTTTAACTTCACCGGTGACGGATGGTGGTGCTCTCTCTCTCCCTCACTTCCCTTCCCCGTTATCGCTATAGTCCAGAAGGACTTTGAAACTGATAGTAGTTTCTCTTTTCTTTTGACATATACCCGCCCTTGGCTCCTTCCCGACGGACGTGATCGCTGAGACGACCCCAGACCGGAGAAAAGCCCCCGAAGATCCACTGACGGAAGAGATCCACCCCCGATTGTTTTGGACTTTAGTTTTCCCTTATACACCTTGGAATAAAACTCGACCAAGAGTACCTAACCCTTCGTGTCTGATTCTTGCCGGGCCCCACACATGGTGGAGAATGCGGGCAATCTAGCTCCATAGACAGAATGGAGAACCTAGTACAACAGCTGATTACAAGTCAGCAGAAGCTGGAATGGGCCCTCGAGAAGCAGATGGCGTCGGCCCAGGCCGACCGCGAGGTGTTCAAGGACTCTATGGGTCAACAGGTTGAGTGCATTCAAGGGTAGCCGTCGACCAGCTCCAGCTGACTACCCAGATGCAGAACCGCACCGGGGCCAACCAACCAACCCCCACATTTCCTTACAGAAATACCTCCCGGGAGAGGATCCCGATGTATTTCTAACCAACTTTGAACGGGCGGCACGGGCCTGTGGGTGGCCAGCCGCCAAGTGGCCCTTCTTCCTGGCCCCTTTGCTGAGCGGGAAGCACAGGCCGCCTACCAGGTGGCTAATCCTACGGGTACTACTCCATATGCGGAGGTGAAAAACATTATTCTAGACCATCTAGGCGTGGATCCCGAGGCCTATCGGAGCACGCTTTCGGAAGGAGAGGGAATGCCCGGAGATAACCCCAAGACGCTATACTTCAAGCTCAAAGCTGCAGCCGACAAGTGGCTGAAACCCCAGGAACGGGGAAAGGAGGAGATTATGGAGCTAATCTATCTGGAGCAATTCTTGGAATCCCTCCCCTACCCCACACAACGATGGTTGAGACAGCATCCTAACCTAACCGCCTCCCAAGCAGTAGATATGGCCACCACTTTCGCCCGGGCCCAGCCCCGCTCCCTTCCTGTGGACACAAGCAAACAACGGCTGGCCGCACCTCCCCCAAGAACAGAGAGAAGGGTCCCAAGATCTATAACAGAACCGCCACGTCCTCGCTTCCACCCCGAGACCCCAACGTCCAGGGGACCACAGTGTTTTGACTGTGGGGAGTGGGGCCATATCGCCCGGTTCTGCCCCCTAAAAAACAGACAGAAGAACCCATGGACGTGAGCTGTATCCCCGTACGGTCCTATATACAGAGGAAATGGGGCCATGTTTTTATGTGAGTGTGCAGGTGAACGGACAGCCAGTAAAAGCCCTCCTTGACTCGGGCTGTCGTCAGTCTGTTGTTCGGGAATCCTCGTGTCCTCCTCTGTCCTTAGCACCGCCCGAACGCATACCCATAAGGTGTGTTCACGGTGACGTTCATACCTACCCCGTCATACACCTCCCCATCCTCGTGTCCGGTGAAAAGACCCTCCAGGTTAAACTCGGGGTGTTACCATACCTCCCGGAGGACTTGATATTAGGACAAGATAACCCACTCTTTATACAACTACTCAGAGAGACCATGCAGGACCTTAACCCTTCTCCCCCAGGACAGGTAGCTCTTCTCACGCAAGCCCCTTGGCTCTCTGACCGGAGTTTTCGGTATTGTCAGGAACACGACCCCACCCTACAACATGCCTGGTCACAAGCCAAACAAACTCCCACAACACAAAACCCGGTCTATCCTCTGTTTCACATCTTAAGGGGTCTCCTATACAGAACGGAGAATGATAAAGCTTCTCCCCAACTACTCGTCCCACAGGCCTTCAGAGAGCAGTTATTGTTTTTTGCACACACACACCTGCTGGCTGGACACCGGGGAACACAAAAGACGACACAGATGCTATTGCGGAATTTTTATTGGCGGGGTGTATTCCCAGATCTCCAAATATTGTCAAGAATGCGAAATCTGCCAACGAAAAACCCCTACCGCCCTCCAGCTGTTCCCCTACAACCGCTCCCTATCATAGGTAATCCCTTCGAGCGCGTTGGGATGGACTTGATAGGCCCCTTCCCCGTACAAAAAAGGCAACCTGTATGCGCTAGTCGGTCGCCGACTACGCCACCCGCTATCCCGAGGCCTTTCCTCTGAGAGCCCCCACTACCACCAACATAAGTGACCGTCTGGTCGAGTTGTTCTCCCGTGTCGGTTTTCCTAAAGAGATACTCACCGACCAGGGGACCCCTTCGTCTCACGATTGATGTCCCAGGTCTGTAAGACACTAGATATATCCCACATAAAGACCTCGGTATACCACCCCAAACCGATGGTCTTTGCGAGAGGTATAACGCCACCTTAAAGCTCTCTTTAAAAAGATGTTATCCTCAGAAGGTAGAGACTGGGATATGCTCCTCCCTTTAGCTCTCTTTGTAATCCGTAGTCAACCTCAGAGCAGTTTGGGGTGTTCACCCTTTGAGCTTCTTTTTGGACGGCATCCGCGCGATCTGTTGGAGATCACCAGGGAAGCCTGGGAAGAGGAGAAGCAGGAAGAAACCCGTTCTTTCCTTGATTATACCTCTGCGTTGCGTACCCGCATCCATAAACTACGCGATTTCGCGGACGCCAACCTCGAAAAAGCCCAAACCAAGCAACAACTCTTTTATGATAAAGGGAAGAGGTGGAGACATTTGGACGTAGACGATTGGGTTTTGATCCTCCTACCCTCTAGTCTAGCAAAGGTCCGCTCAGAATGGAAGGGGCCCTTCCGTATAGTAAAGAAGATAGGGCTCACCACCTATCTGGTACAGCTATCACCAAAGAAATCCCAAATGTACCATATAAATCTTCTTAAGAAGTGGCTCGGCCCACTGCCCCAAACCGTACACTTAGCGCTCTCTCCAACGGAACCAGAGAGCACTATTGAGCACCTGGGTGTAAATGAGGCCCTGACAGACTCCCAAAAAGGGGCCCTACTTGAAGCCCTTCTGCCATACTCTCCTCTTTTTTCGGATCGTCCCGGAAAAACAAACCTGATCGAACATTCCATAACCACCCCACCAGGTAAAACCATCAAGCAAAGACCGTATCGGATACCTGCAGCCAGACGGGAGGCCATCAACACTGAGGTAACAAACATGTTGAAAATGGGGGTGATACAACCCTCCCAAAGTGAATGGTCATCCCCCATAGTCCTCGTGCCCAAACCTGACGGGTCCGTACGTTTTTGCATAGACTTCAGGGCCGTCAATGCTGTCTCAAAGTTTGATGCACATCCGCTACCAAGGGTGGACGAACTCATCGAACGGCTCGGGGATGCCGAATACATATCCACGTTGGATCTCACAAAGGGGTATTGGCAGGTGCCCCTCAAACCCCAAGATCGGGAGAAAACCGCGTTCTCAACCCCTACGGGCCTCTTTGAGTTCACAGTCCTCCCCTTCGGCCTACACGGGGCACCTGCCACCTTCCAGCGACTTATGAACAAGGTCCTCGCAGAACACCAGGGATATTCAGCGGCTTATCTTGACGATATCGTCATTTACAGTCCTAACTGGGAAGCACATTTACGACACTGCCAGGCGGTTCTACAGGCCCTTCAACAGGCAGGTCTGCATGTGAACGCAAAGAAGTCCCATGTGGGTTTTCAGCGGGTCAAATATTTGGGATATCTCCTAGGGAACGGGGTTATAGAGCCACAGACAGAAAAGATCAGGGCAATAGTCAACACTCCCTTCCCTTCTACTAAAAAGGAGGTCCGGGCCTTTCTGGGTCTTTTAGGTTATTACCGTAGATTCATTCCCCGCTTCTCAGACATAGCAGGTCCCTTAACGGACCTACTTAAACAGCAGGTGAAGGCCAAAGATCTCTCACATCCTTCTTCGCTGGCCCTTCGGGCATTCCAGGACCTAAAAGATGCCATCACTACTGCACCTATACTTAGATCCCCTGACTTCACGAAACCCTTCCTCCTCCAAACCGACGCCTCCAATCGGGGATTGGGGCCGTCCTTTCCCAGACCTCCCCGAAGGTATGGACCACCCGGTGCTGTTTATCAGCCGTAAGCTATTTCCCCGCAAAGAAATATACCCCATCATCGAGAAGGAATGTTTGGCGATCAAGTGGGCGGTGGACAAGCTTAGATATTACCTGGAGGGTTCACATTTCATCCTGTACACAGACCATGCCCCCTTGCTCTGGTTGAGCCGTAATAAGGGACAGAATCCGCGGATCCTCCGGTGGTTCCTCTCCTTGCAGCCCTTCTCGTTTGAGGTTCGACACCGGAGGGGTTCTGAGAATGGTAATGCGGACTTCCTCTCCCGGGTTCCTCTGTTCCCCGACCGGGAACATTCTGGGGCGGGGATGTGTCACGATGTTCCGGCTGTTGACCTGCCGGGAGAGGAGGATCCCGACATGTTCCCTCGTTATCTCTCGCCCCTCCTTTCTTTTCAGTCCTCTGCAGCTTCGAAGGTGCTGTGGAGCTTTAAGGACCTGGACGCTCGGGACTCTGAGCCCGCCCACCAACCCGGACCGGGATTCCGATTGGAGGGGACGGTCACACCTCCGGAGTCATAACGAGGCCGCAGAAGGAACTCAGCGCGCAAGCCGACTGGACGACGGAGAAGGAGGAACAGCTGACCAGTTTTGCCAGACCGACATCGTACGAAGAGCTGCGACCGCGAGGACCAGAAGAGCCGGCAGTGAAGGAGACGGAACACTGTCCAGTAAAAGGGGCGCCGGACCCGATTCGGCACCGCGAGGAGCCAGCCACGTCCCCGGAGGAACGTGGCTACAACAGGTACGTGCTCGCCTCAAAGCAGCGCATACGAAAAGGAACCGCTGGGTGGGAAGCCTGTTAGAAGGGCGGAGGGAGGCACGCAAACGCCCCGCTGAAGTACCGACAGTACAATCCTACTGCTGTACCTCGTTGCGCATTTTAACTTCACCGGTGACGGATGGTGGTGCTCTCTCTCTCCTCACTTCCCTTCCCCGTTATCGCTATAGTCCAGAAGGACTTTAAAACTGATAGTAGTTTCTCTTTTCTTTTGACATATACCCGCCCTTGGCTCCTTCCCGACGGACGTGATCGCTGAGACGACCCCAGCCCGGAGAAAAGCCCCCGAAGATCCACTGACGGAAGAGATCCACCCCCGATTGTTTTGGACTTTAGTTTTCCCTTATACACCTTGGAATAAAACTCGACCAAGAGTACCTAACCCTTCGTGTCTGATTCTTGCCGGGCCCCACAGGGTATCAATGCACTAAAAATGTCTCCTACAATTTCAGAAAAACTAGCTCTTCTTCTACGTGTTAGTCCATTAGATCTTTCATTGGTTCCACTGATTTTATTTACATGATAAATCTTTTGAAAAACTATTCCAAAGTAGCAGCTCCCGTACCATCTTGCAGGTAACCTATAATAGGCATTACTCCCACAAACGTAATACACTCCTGGAAGCACAGGATCAGTTCCCCCTTTTAGTCCCCACCCTCCTAAAATTAGGAAGTTGTGTTCACATTCACTGGAACCAATGTAATTATTGTTATAATCTGTCTTTAGTCTATGAAGGCAGAACTTTCCCTTTTTCACAAAATCCAGGGACATCGCAGCATGAGCCTTGCCACTTGCATAGATTCCCTCCTGCCCAACCCATGGAGGTACATGGATTTTCTGTTTAGTTGCCTTCTTTATTAAATCCTGTCTCCTTTCTTCTACTAAATCCCAAAAATCTTTTTCTTCTTTTTTAATGTACATGTTAGATTATCTTTAAGTGCCTGAACTAAATCTATTGAACTCATTGTTAAGAAAAATTCACCCATAAACTGTGCATTTTTACTAGTAACTACTGGATTCATATTCTTTCTAATAGGTAAATCAGAAAATACTACATCTAGATTTGAATAAAAATACTGAAGTCTCCCTGTAGCATAAAATAAACTTGATAAAATACTACATGACACACCATACGTCAAAGGTATATGGTGATACGTCACCCCTTCTGATACTGATGTGGGTAACTTCATACACACATAACAATTGTTAATTTCCATATTACTAACATATTGAAATAACAATTTAATAAACACATTAGAAGACATATTATAGTATGATTCATTATGATAGTTTGCTTCATCTTCTACCCCTATTTCTATTTTAGTTTCTTTTATTCTATCCACCTTAACATCAGTATCTCTATTATTCTTGTCACTTGTTTTCATAACAAAGGTACTCCTACTGTTAGGAATAACCATACTAATGCTACTGATAAAATACTGCAAAAACAAAACCTAAAACACTTTCTTTTTAATCCACATTTTGAGTTTCCGGTAACTTCAGTTTCTGGCATTTTACTCCTGAGAAAATGTCTTTTCTCTTATCTTCTCTTTGTCAGTTTTAACTTTCTTTTTCATTCTTAAGGAGGCCTCAATTTGCTTTCATCAATCTGTGCAATATGGACCTCTTCTGTTTCATCAGACAGATCTAGGGATTCAAATTCCTCGAGTATGACGTAAGTCCACTCAGGAGCCTTATATCTTCTGTTTAAATTCCTCAATCTTGGACTTCTTCGAGTTATTTTTGCTAAGGTTTGTTTAGGTCGTGTTTGGCTTGTGATTTCATTTACTTGTTCTGGTTTCTTTTCTGATTTTCTCAAATGATATCTTAATTTCTTTACTCCAGTTGGCCAATTGCCTCCCTTTCTGATTCTTTTGATTTGTACTGCACTTTCACCTTCCTTATCTCCTTGCAAAGTCCTTTTAATTTCACTTAATCTAGGCACAATCTGTTCTCGGTCTCTGTTTTCTGTGCTTGCACCTTCTTTTACTTTCTCCTGCTCAGGTCTTATTGTATTTTGTTCTTCTTCCTGAGCTTGTTCTTCTAATTCTATCTGACCCTGTTCAGGTCTTTCTTTAAACTGTTCTTTTTCTGCCTGACCTTGTTCTTCTTCTTCTACCTGATCCTGTTCAGGTCTTATTACAAACTTTTCTTCTTCTTCTGCCTGAACGTTTTCTTCTAATTTTCCCTCCTCAGGTTCCTGCAAGTCTTTTTCTATCTCCACCTGAGTATGTTCTTCTTCTCCTGACTTTTCCTGACTACTTTCCTGTCTTTTCAGTTCTGTTCTTCTTCTTGTTTCAATAACGTCATCAATTACTTCAATCACTGGTATCAATTCTTCCTGACTTGTACCTGGCTGTTCGTCATATGGTTGTCTTTCAGAATCTAACACTCTAGATTCTTCAATTTCACAGCTTACAACTCCTGACGCTTCAGCCTGTTCAGTCAGTGGTTGCTCTTGTTGTTCTGATGGGCTCGGAACTCTTCTGGTACGGCTGGCATGAATCCAATTGGGCAAACCTGCACACTTCACTGCTGTGGTAGTGACTAGTATGACTTGCCGCGGTTTGTCCCACCTTGGTGCTAGGCACGACTTTCTTGCGTGTTTCTTCACTAGCACCCAATCTCCAGGATTCAAATCATGCGCTTGGTCTGGCTGTCTTTCAACTGCGTCTTCTCCAACCTGGTGAGAGACAGAACGCGTCATTTCAGCCAATCCTTTGCAATAGTCCAATACCAGATCATCAGTTATACTCCTTAGTTTATTTCCAGGAATAAATGCCTGTCTCATGGCTCTTCCCATGAGAATCTCATGTGGGCTCATTCCTGTTTTTCTGTCTGGAATACTTCTGAGACCCATCAATACAAGAGGTAATGCATCTGGCCATTTCAGCTTTGTGGATGCACACACCTTCCCCAATATTGACTTGATTGTGCCATTCACTTGCTCAACAATTCCAGAAGCCTCTGGACGATAAGCACAGTGCAGTTTTTGTTCAATGTTAAATGCAGCACAGATTAATCGAATTATTTCATTATTAAAGTGAGGGCCTCTATCCGATTCCAAAGTGACTGGAAAACCAAATTGCGGAACTAACTCCCTCAACAACAATTTTGCAACTGTAAGACTGTCATTTCTTCGAGTGGGATAGGCTTCCACCCATCTTGAGAAAAGGCATACTATGACAAGCATGTATTTCAGTCCATTACATGGGGGTAATTCAATAAAATCTAACTGTAGTCTAGTGAAGGGTCCTTCTGCCTTTCCAATCTTTCCCCAGCTTACCACTGTCTTTCTACCTGGATTCTGCTGCTGACAGGTTAAGCATCTTTGGCAAAGGATCTCTGCGATTACCCTGAACTTCGGATTGTACCAACTCTGTCTGAATAGCCTGATCATTGAGTCTCTCCCTATGTGTGTTGCTCCATGATACACTCTTGCCATTTTTGAAAGCAAACAATCTGGCATGACTGGTCTTCCATCTAAATACACCCATACCTCATCTTGTGGTCTCTTTGTACAGGCTGCCTTTATCCAAATTTCTTTTTCTTTTTCCTCAACTTCTTCCTGCAATTGTCTAATCTCGTCCCATGTTTCTGGTACTGAGAAAAACATAAGTTGGCATCTGGTTTCACCCGTTTCAATTTTTCTGTTTATGGCCACTGCATTTTTGGCACAGTATTTGGCCACTTGATCAGCATAATTATTGCCAGCAGTCACATAGTCATTTCCTGACCGATGTGCAGCGCATTTTACAACTGCTATCTCTTTTGGCAATTGTAATGCTTCCAACAAATCTTTCACATTTTTACTGTTTCTGATAGGAGATCCTGAAGAAGTCAGAAATCCCCTCTGCATCCAAAGCTGGCCGAAGTCATGCACAACCCCGAATCCATATTGACTGTCTGTAAATATGGTTACTCTCCAATTTTTCCCCTTTTTGCATGCCATTGTTAAGGCAACCAATTCAGCTACTTGTGCAGACTTGACCTCAGGTAAACAGGATGCTTCAATTACCACAGATATTTTACAAACAGCATAGGCAGCACTTAATCCTCCTTCTTGTGTTCTGAGGCAAGAACCATCTACAAATAGCTCATGGTCTGCCTCTTTCAAAGGTGTCTCTTTTATATCGGGCCGGGGCTTCGTGCATAACTCAGTCACGTCCAAACAATCATGATCACTCTCATCTCTCACTTCTTCATCGCAGGGGTCTGGCAGTAGGGTAGCTGGGTTCATAATTGTACATCTTATCACAGTCACGTTCTCAGCTCCCAAAATCACTCTTTCATACTTAGTCAATCGACTAGGGGTAAGATGCTGTGCTCTTGTTCTTGTCAAAAGTATCTCAATTGAGTGTGGAACGAAAACCTTTACCGCAAGTCCCATCACTATCGACTCACTTTGCTCCAGACTCATACAAGTAGCAGCTTCTTAAAGTAGCCAGGCAATGCTGAAGCCACTGGATCCAATGTAGCTGAAAAATATGCCACTGGACGTCGACTCAATCCATGTCTCTGTGTTAAGACTAAAAGTGCACAATTTTCTCTCTCACAGCAAAACAGAGCAAAGTCTTTTGAATAATCAGGCATGCCCAAAGCAGGAGCCTCACACAAACAATTTTGCAATTTTACAAATGCCTCTATGCAATCATCATTCCATTCAATCGGATCTTTTGCTCTTTTTCAGATCATCTCTATTAATGGTTTCGCTAACATAGAAAAGCCATTAATCCATTGCCTACAGTACCCAACCACTCCCAGAAACATTCTCATTTCTCTCTGAGTCTGAGGCAATTGCATTTCTTTGATTATTTTTATTCTTTCCGCTGTCACTTTTCTAACTCCTCTTTCTATTTTATGCCCTAAATATCTAACTTCTTGTCGACAGAACTGTAATTTTTCTGGAGACACCTTGTGTCCTCCTTCAGCCAAATGGTTCAGTAATGCAATTGTGTCTGTGACACAATCTTCTCGTGTTTTTGATGCCACCAATAGGTCATCAATATACTGAACCAGAACAGATTTCCCAGGCATAACCAATGATTCTAGCCACTTTTTCAAAATCTGATTAAAAATTGAAGGACTCTCTGTGTACCCTTGAGGAACTCGACACCATGCGTAAATACGATCCTCAAACTTAAACGTAAAAAGATACTGGCTGTCTGGGTGCAAAGGAATAGAAAAGAACGCTTGGCATAAATCAATTACTGTAAACCAACCTGCATTCCAAGGTATCTGATAAAGGATCACTGCTGGATTTGGCACTATTGGACAACATGGCACTACAATTTTATTTATTTTCCGTAAATCTTGCACTATTCTGTATTTTCCGCTAGGCTTTTTCAGTCCCATTATCGGCGAATTGCAGGGACTACCCATCACTTCTTTTAAAATACCTTGTTTAACCATTCGTTCAATTTCTGGAATAATTCCTGCCTTTACTTCTGGACTCATTTTATATTGTCGGGTGTTTGGATACACTGCACCTTCTTTCACTGTCACTTTAACTGGGTCTATATTTGTCATTAGCCCAATGTCTTTTCCTGTAAAATCCCACACTTCTGGATTAACTGTGGTTCTCAACTCTTCTGGTAATTCATTCTCAGTTATTAATGAAAACATTTAATCTAATTCTCCTCCCTGTTTGGCTAACATCATCTTGTACACCACGTCTTCATCTGGGGTTTGGAAAGCGACACCATCTGGTGTACAATAGATCGTGCAATTCATCTTGCACAGAAGATCTCTTCCCAACAGATTTACAGGACTGGAATCACAAACTACGAACCGATGCATTTCCTTAAAATTTTCAATGTGCACCTCCATTGGTTTGGTAATTGGGGTTCTAATCTGTTGGTTTGACACGCCTACAACTTGGATTGACTCTCTCAAGAGGGGTAGGTTTGGGATGTCTGCTGTTCTAATAGTAGACCTGGTAGCACCAGTATCCAATAGGAAAGTAATGTCTTTACCTTCTACTTTCCCATCAACAAATGGACCTGACTGATCTACCGGCAAGGATGCGCCAAGCACGCACTCCTCTTCCTCCCCCCTCAGGCACTGTCATTGTGCGACATCTGAACGCTCTTCATCATTCTGTAAAAAATATTGCGTAATTATTCTATTATTCTTACCACTTTCTCCTTGAAATCCGGTGTTCGCACTGAAACTTTGATGATTCACAAAATTTGGCATAGGAGCTGGTGGCACCTGATATTGTGAAGTAACTACCTGCTGCTGCTGATTCATAAGTACTTCATTCTGCATCTGTGGGATTAAATTTTGATTTGGCCCGTTATTATTCTTATTATTCTGAGTACTCTTACACTCGTTCTTCCAGTGTCCAAGCTTTCCGCACGCATGACAAGGAAACTTCTTTTTCGCTTCTTCTCTGTCCATTCGTCCCCTATATTTATTACCATTCGCTCCTTGATTATTCTGACTCTGTTCTTTCATTTGATTATTACTTTGGTCATTTGTTTTCTCTTCTTGTTGTTCTGCCAATTTAACTTGTGCCCACATCATTTTCTCTTTAGCTTCCTACGTCTGGCTTCAATGTCATCTCCGCAATATTTCGCATACTTTAAAATCTCATCCACTGTCTTGCTTTGCCAACACAACATGTGCTGCTGTATCATCTGACTGATTTCTGGTTTCAAACCATATACAAACCGATACACAAAATGTCCCATATCCTTGTCACCGATATTCTCAAAACCACTATACTGCTTAAACACCTGTAGCAACCTTTCATAATATGCATGTACAGATTCATTTGGTTCTTGTGTTGTTCTATCTATTTTTACCCAATCTGTTTCTTAAGGAGGAATTTTCCCTTTCAAATACGTAATCACTTGGTGATACTTTTTCATCACCTCACCTGAGGGTGCTCCTGTCTTTGTATCTCTAGCATACTCCTCATTAGGCCAATCAATTGTAATTTTACATTCTGTCCATAAATCAGCAGGTACCACTATATCAAATAGACCATCCAAGTCTTTCAATAGAACCTTTGAGACCTTCACAAATCTCTCTACCTGTTTGTACCATTCAACTGGTTTTTCTCTCAGCTTCAGGAAATCATTTGTAAATGACAATATATCTTGTCTACTCCAAGGAACATGAACATATCCAACTCCAGGAACCTCTCTCATTGGACACAATTTTTCCACTTTGCTTGATTCTCTTACTGAAAATGCAGCTGCTGCTTCTCTCGCTTGTACTTCCTCTTTCTTTCTTATCCATCTAATTCTCCATTTATCAATGACTCCCCATTTTCGCAATATGTTCATTAATTCTTTTATCTGTAGTCTCTTTCCAGAAGCATTCACACTTTCTAAATCTTTATCAGTAAAGTCCACTCGATATGGTTTCTGCAACAACTTTGATTTCCCTATGTCTATTCCAATCTCTGAAGCAACTTCAGTCAATCTTTCATGAAATACTCTTGCTATCCTGGTTATACTCTTACATAAAAATAATAATTCCTCATCATTGTAAGCGTTCAATCTTTCTGTACCCACACATCCTGTCATCATCTCTTCCAATTCCACTTTCAATCTGCTGATGTCTAAAATCCTTGGTATTGGGTTCTGATTATCTCTCTCCTGTGCCCATCTTTCTATTTCTTCAGAGGTGACTACTGCTGTGCCTCCAGTTCCAGTATGAACCAAAGGTCTTCTTTCTCTCAAATTCATGGGCGTAACTCTCTTTGGGGTTTCCGTCAAAGGTTCCACATTAGGGAGATCCATTAATGAAATAACTGACTCACTTTCGCTAACCTGATTATCTGTAATTATTATTTCTTTTCTAGGACTATTTAATGGAATTGTCACAGATTGTGATTTCTGGCAAATCTTATTATCTCCATACAATGGGATTACCGGACCAATGGTCACTGTTACTGTCAAAGCCTCAGTATTCAAATTTAATTGACTTATCTTTTGAACTAGTTCTTCTCTAGTTTTATTCAAAGCATCTCTTTCATTATCCTGCAACACTCTGTTATATGACGTTTCATGTAAAATCTGTGGGGTTAATGGTATTCCCATTATTGGTGCACTTGGGATAACCTTACTAGCTGCTTCTTGATACGGTGGTGGATTTTTAATTAAAATATCTTCTAACAACTCGTCATCTGATTCACCATATCCTGCTGTATTCAGGTGTTTCGTTTTCTTCTTACACTTTCCTCCAGACTGTCCCTCAGTCATTAACACTGGATATAGACCTTCTGATACCATAGCTCTCCTCCATTGTTTCATCTGTCCTTCGCGTGACTCATGCAAGTGTCTCGGAAAGAATCCTCTATATCTCCCACCTCTGCATTTTTCTCATTCATATGACTCAGTCTCCCATTCTTCCAAAGCCTCATATTGAGTTAACCTAGGTCTAGGTTCCAAATCATTCATTTTCAATCTCAAATTCTGAAGAATCCTCCCATTAAACGTACCATCTTTAGGAAATGCTAACACTTCATCATCCTTGGTATATTCTATCCAATTTTCCAACCATACGCAAGTATGATATCCTCTTTCCATCATCATAAATTATGCTGGTGTCTACGGTGGCGGAATAGGAATTCCCTCTCTAGTCAACACAGGCTTATCCTTCACAAAGAAATTCTTAATTTTCTTTAAAAATGAAATTTTTCTTTTCTCTCCATACATTCTTGAAGAACGATGTAGTTAATTATATTCTGCAAACCCTTGAAATCTTCTACCTGTACGTCTTGCACTAACAGTCAAATCAAAATCCCGCATACAATCTTTCTCTCCACCAATCCTAGCGCGGCTTCTAAGTAGCTATCCAATCGAATCAGGCTAACGCCCGTGATCTGACCAATGCCAGCGCGGCCTTTTCCTGACGTCAGTTCTGCTCCTTTCTACTGACCCCTCCTTTACATGGCTGCTCCTGTCACACGCCCGCTGTTTCTACCAATCCCAGCGCGGCTCACTGTGACGTCAGTACCACTCCGACGACTACTGACCCCTCCTTTACAAAGCTCCTCCTGTCACACGCCCGCTGCTTCCACCAATCCCAGCGCGGCTCACTGTGACGTCAGTCCAACTCCGGCAACTGACCCTCCCTTCACAAGGTAATACGAAAAATTATTTCTCAAAATTTTCTTTTAAAATTCTTTGTTATTAACGACATAAAAACATTCACTACTCTGTCTGTTCCACTAAATCAAAGGATAGTTTATTTCCTTCTACTGCGAGTAAAACCTTCCGCTTACTCTTCATATAAGCTCCAGAGAACCTGTTACTCCTCCGGTGTCACCCGTTTGGGAAAATCGAGACAAAAGTTTCACCAGCGAACTCCTTTTGCTGTCAATCCAGCTTGGAAAAACCTGCTACTCCTTCAGGGTTACCCTTTCTAGGTGATATAACGCCTAAAGTTTCACTAGCGAACTTCTTTGCTATCAATCACTCTCACTTTGATACAGAAAATAGTCCCTACTTTAACACTGCCAGCCCTTCCTAGCTTCTCAGTGTTATTCCAACAGACGAGTAACCTCACTGCAGTGTGGTTTCTATCGCCACCCGCTATTCATTCCCCGGGAATTTTCCAGACGACATAAAACAAGGACGATAACTCTATTTGTTAAACATAAATCAATAATCAATAATCTATACTTATCACCAAACTAGTCAATAATAACCATAACTCTGCTACCAGAAAACTGATCCAGCGGTGTACTAGCAGCGGATACTCCACTACCATATAGTCACCTGGGCCCATATAACTACTTTCACAAAAATACCAAGTAGACCGCTGGAACTTTTAGTTTATGATTTTCATACTTCAAGATCTAGTTATTTCTTCCCTAACTAAACCTTTCACTGATCAAATAGTTCTTTCCTCTGGTCAATGGACCATTAGTTGGAACTAGTTGATGGTGATAATTAACATATCTTATTAAATATTTCTCGATTAATAAAATAATCACAGACTCGGGAAGTTTTAAAATCTTTATCTAAATTAATTGCACGTGAACCATCTCCAAGTTTCAGTACAAACACCCTCATTCACAAGAGTGTCAATTCAATCAAGTTTCAATAGGTATAGCAATTCAGATCCACACAATAACTATGCTCAGAAAGAAGAGGACAGGGAGAGAAGATCATCTATCAAGACGATGAATTTATAATTACCAAGTATGGTGTGAAGACCAACCCCCTGGCCAAAGGGCTGGTAAGGGTCCCCCGGGATAGATCAGGAGACAAAGACTTCAGGACAGGAATCAGGACAGGACCTCTCTAGATACCGACGACTGCGTCGCACCCCTCTCTGACACTTTCTTCCTCCTCGTGGTTCTTCCGCGATCTTCTTTCTAACCCAATTAAGTTAAATAGATGGTTCTGCATTCGATTTTCTTCATCAGCGTCTCTCAGCTTCAGCACCACCCACAGCACCGACAGCATCCCGAGCTCTGCCTCGCCTTCCCTCCAAGAACTCCTTACTTAACTAACTAAACTACCTCAATTATACCTTTCCATAACCAAGTACCAACCATAAATGTTTCATTTTCACAAAATACTAACTCTGATTGGAAAGGCGAAGGGGGGATGATCATCACACCATGCTTACATTTTGCTTATTCCATTAAACCATTGTTTCAAACTCCTTCCCTCAAACTTTATTAAATCATTTCCTTTCCCATACATCTCCAAACTTTATTAATACAAAATGTTGCGATATCATGAATAAAGCTCCTTCATATGAACTCTTCACCCTCATGTTCCCAGGGCACATCTTCACTGGCCTTGGACGCGTGACAAGTCCTTTCTCATCTTTTCTTGTTCTCTCTTTGGTACGCATGCGTGGGGTTACATCAGTCGGCTTGATTCAGACAAGTTCGAAAGGCCCAAATGCGCACTAATAATAAAGTCAAAAGAAGAAATATTATTCTCAAAAATAAATGGTTTCACTGTATACCACCAACCTCTACTCTAACCCACTTTAATTATTATTACCCTTTCTGCATTTGCATTAGTATAAAACTTATTTTTCTAATTCAAGCAAGCAGGTGCCATGCATGTGAGCTTTCAAGCGACCATTTTATGGTTCTTTGCGAAGGCGCAAGAATTTCCCTCCAAGCGTTAGTACGTCATACTTTGTAGATGCAGTAGACGCATGCGCAGTAAAGATCCCTTGTTAAAGTGCGTTCAGTCCTTCGTTCATGTTATTGCAGTTAGTAAACACATAGGCAAGCTTCATTGTCCCGTGGGTCTTTTTCTAAATGCGAATTATTAATTACAAACACGTTGTTAGTAAATCGTTAACGAGTTAAAACGAAAGAATTGCTTCCGAGCAAGTCTCGTTTACGAGTCCTTGCTCCATCACTACCACCCAGAGATATCCTAACAGTCCTTTGTATTCTCACTCACCATGTTCTGACTGTGGAGCTCTGTTCTTCCCATTCGAATGAAATGAAGTGACTGTGCCCACCCTCACTGCTCTTTTCATATCCTACTTGGATTAAATCACGTGCACCTGAAGGCGCGCGAAAAGAGGAAAACTCCTTTCTATGCCCATGCTATGGTTTCCGTCGTACCTCTATTCGGAGAATGTTATTTCTTTTTACTGGCTTTCAAGTTAAAAGTTTAATTTCCGGAAGTTGACATTCTAATTATAAAATAGAAAAGAAAAATTATAATAAAATATAAATGACATTTGTTTGGTGTGTGATCTTATTAAGTAAAATTACAGACTGGAGACGCGAACCTGCTACGGTTAAGCTCGTCGTGTACCTGTCTATCCCTTATGTGACCAGGGAATAATATTGTAATTCTTATCCCCTTGCTCCTTATTCTTTTCTTCTATTTTTATTCGAGACATTTGTAGTTTGTTGGTGGGTCTAGTGAAGGACACAAATTACACACAACCATAATTCTATTGTTGGCTTCCTCCCTTCTTCTTATTGACATATGTAAAGATAGCAAGTCAAGCGTGGACTATCAGTTTAATATATATATCCATCCATCCATGCATGGCCTGAAAAGTGTTGAATGATTGTGGTGCTCTTCGTCTTTGGTGGTGCAGCTCACGCGACTGGACCACACCGCTACAATCTCTCCCAGATTGTTATTTTTCGTAACAAAGAAGAGTCACACTCATGAGCGAAGATGCTGTTATATCTTAGTCAAGGCAAACAGAGATCTAGCAAGCAAGCCCTATGCGTTTCGGTCCCCCTGGACCTTGTTCACGGGTAATTGGTTTAGTCCTACAACATAGTTTATGTCCCTTGCTGTAATTCACCTCATTTCCATTTTTACCTCCTTTCTGATGGGAGTTGTAGTCCATATTTTTTTGTCATCACAAAGTTTCTCATAGTGCAATGTATTGCAAAGTATCTACATAAAGTGAACAAAGTGCAAATTGCAATGAATTGATTCTTTGCAGTTTTTATTCATTTGAATTTACGCTTTTTGTAATTAGCAATCATTTCATTATTCATTTAATCATGATGTCTCATTATCCATGGAGTGTTCTCATCTCTGGCACATATCTCTTTTGCTTTATTATGATATACAGGGCCGGACTGGCAACCAAAACCGGCCCTGGCAAACTGCTCGGCCGGCCCCCCCCCTGGGGTGAGGGGGGTGCAGCCGAGCAGTTTATGAGCGCCGGTTTCAGCCGATTTTGTTACAGGGGGCCGATAATGCCCACCCCCGGTAACAAAAACGGCCCACCAGGGGCCCAAAACCGGCCCCCACCCTAACGGCCCACCGGGGAAACGCCCGGTGCCCGCTACGGCCAGTCCGGCCCTGATGATATATATCACGTGTCCATAAAGATTTAAACTGCTTTTCTGCTCCATACTAATATTGTATCGCCATGCATTCTTGTATATGTGGTTTCCCTCCTTTATCCCCTCTAACAGCACTTTGACATTACACTTCCTAGTTTTCCTTTTTCAAATGCGTGTGCCACAAATGTAAGTTTTTATCATGCAGCTATTTTGAGTTTATATGAGAGTGGTTTTAATGGACTCTTTTTGTGCACTTATTATTACTGTTGGTTCTTTCATGTTGTAGCCATCCAGTGGGTAACCCTTGCTATTATTCACCTCATTTATGTTTTGACCTCCCTTTTCATGGGAGTTGTAGTCTGGTTTTTTTTGTCTTCGGCTGTGCGTCATGCATTAATTAATGCTAGGTATGCCCTTAATAAACTTGCTACGGTTGATGCTTGTAATGTACCGCATAAAATTAAATCTAAATTTCATGGTGGCCAAAATAAAGCTGGTAAAATACTTGCCAATTATTTAAAAATTAAAAGGGAACATAAATCTATTGGATCCATTATTAGTGAAATAGATAGCTCTATATCAGTTTCCAATGCTGGTATATCTAATACTTTTCAGTCATTTTATAAAAACCGAGATACTGAAGATGCTTCTCCTCCAACACATAATCTCCAACAATTTTTTAAGGATCACCCCCACCCTTCTTCCCTTACAGACACATTGTCTGAATTGGAGGATGAAATTACTCTTCAGAAAACTTTAGATGCTATTAAATCCCTGAAAAGAGCCAAAGAGCCTGGCCCGTATGGGTTATATATGGAGCTCATTTAATCCTTTTCTAAATTTTTGGCTCCCAAGTTATTAGAACTTTTCAACTCCTTTATTTATGACTCCAAAGCTAGTGGTACTTTTTTGTAAGCATTGATCACTATTATTCCCAAACGAGATAAGGACCCAAGATTTTGTAAAAACTACAAACCTGTCTCCCTTTTCAATTATGATTCTTGCTTCTCTACTAGCATCTGTTGTCCCTCTTCTTGTTAAACCCAACCAATCTGGTTTTAATAAGGGATTACTTACTTTGGATAATGCTAGAATATTTTCCAATATTGTAAGTCAAGATCATAAGAATATGGGACCAGATGTGCGAACCGTTTGCGCATGCAAAAACCTAAAGGGCCATGTACAAACCCCATTTAGGGAGTCACAATTTATTTGCGACTCGCTAAATAGGATTTGCGACTCGCAATTAGGAAGTGGCGTTCCAAGGGCGTCCCTTCATAATTGCGACTCGCTACCCTATGTAAGAATGTTTTGCGACTGCAATTGTGGTTGCAAAACACTCGCAATTTACCGCCCTCTTCAAGAGGGTGGTAATGCATTCGCAAATGGGAAGGGGTCCCCAGGGGACCCCTTCCCCTTTGCAAATGCAGGGCAAAATATTTTGTAGGGGCAGGCAGTGGTCCCAGGGACCACTACCTGCCCTTAAAAAATTAAACGAAAACATTTCATTTTTTTTTTTTTTAAATGCATCCCGTTTTCCTTTAAGGAAAACTGGCGCATTTAAAAAAAAAAAAACTGCTTTATTTAAAAGCAGTCCCAGACATGGATGTCTGCTGAGCCCAGCAGGCAACCATACCTGGGAGGGCCAGCCATTCTCAATGGGGTCGCAAATTACGAGTGCCTCATGAATATTGATGAGGCATGCAATTTGCAACCCCATTGAGAATCGCAAAGAGTTTCTCTGACACTGTTGTACATATCATTTTGCGAGTCGCAAATTGCGACTCGCAATTGAGCGCAATTTGCGACTCGCAAAATAACATGGGCGTACATCTGGCCCATGATGCTGAAACAGCTTTTGACCGTATTAATTGGCAATATATGTTTATTGGTTTGGATTTCATCTAAAATGCATTTCCTTTTTCTCCCTGTTTTGATCTACATAGGGGTACCAGACAATGTTGTCCCCTATCCCCTCTAATATTTTTCCTACACCTGGAGCCTTACTTAGAACAAATGTGTTGCAATACACTTATCTCTGGTTTCAAACATGGTATTATGGAAGTTAAATTGTCTGCTTACGGCAATGATATTTTAATATATATGTTTTACCCCCATATTTCTCTGGATCCTTTCTTAAAACAAATCTCACTATATTCTAGTATCTCTGTTTACAAATTTAGTGTTAACAAAACTGAAATATTACCCTTAATTTCCATCTGTTATCATTACATGTTCCTCAATACCAATTTTACATGGTGTCCCTCTAAGATTAAGGGCCTGATTATGACCACCGTACCGGAGGTCTGACAACCCTATTATGAGTTGGGTGGTCGGACCACCATAGGACCGCTACTACCACTAGGGATCCATGATCTCTGATGGTCTTGCAGGTGTCTGAGGCCTGTAGTATGCTGGCTGTGCCGCTGCGGCACCGCCAAGCATATTACGAGATTCCTCACTGCCACAGTTTTCATGGTGGTGAGCCTGCCATGAACACTGCGGTGGTGAGGAAACTAAGGTGGCCCTACAGGGCCCCCTGGTGCCTCAGGGACATGGGGATGCATGCAGGGGGCCACATGGTGTGCTCCCCTGTCTGCATGCATGGCCAGTTCCTGCATGGCATGGACTTAGCACGCAGTCCATGCCGTGCAGGTGCTTGCTTTGCATTCCCATTGCAGTGCCTTCCTAAGGCTGACGGCCTGGGACTCCCATAGCAACGCCCCCAAGACCAGGAGGAAACTCCTAATTGGCAGTCGTTGTCTTTGGCAGTGTGGCAGTGGGGCGCTGGCATAGAGGCCCGCTGCCACACTGCCAAAGTCGTAATCAGGCCCTAAGTACCTTGGCATTTGGTTTTCCTTCAATTTATGAGACACACTTGTTCATAACTTTAACATGTTGAAATCCAAAATACAGATATTACTTTCCTCTTGATCCCCATTATTCTTATCATGGTGGGGAGGCCGTGACACTATTAAAATGATGATTGTCCAACACATTTTGTATACTACTTCCATATTAACTTTTAAGATCTCTAAGTATTATTTAACACAACTGGATTCTATTTGCACTAGGTTTTTGTGGAATAACTAAAACCCTCCTTTTAGCACTTTTTCAACTGAAACGTCCAAAGCTTGAAGGTGGTGTCCGATTCCCAGATTTTAATTATATCACTCCTCTTTCCTAATCAGACTGGTCTGTGTATTAACTCAGATTTTGGGAGATCAAACTATATATGTGTGGATCCATTTTAATCTCTCTTGCTGAATATTTTTTCTTTTAGGGATGTTATTTATTTGTCTAATTGAACCGTTATACCTAAAAACCCTTTTCTAAAATATTCCCATTATTTATTCAATAGACCACTATTTGATACTTGCAATTTTCAACAATGTTTTCTGCATTCCTCCATCTGGTATAAGAAGCTTCTGAGGTTTTGTAACAGATCTTTTTTATTTTAAACATTGGAAAGAAATATATCTAACTTATGTACATCAGTTGATGAATGATAATTCTATTGCTAACTTGGATTACCTACCAACAAGATACCACTTGCCCGATTCCTTTATAGAGGATTATAATTTGATTGCATGGTCACTTCAACGTTTTCTCTGCAACTACCACATGATCACTGAGCCATTATCACCAGTATTGGTTGTTTTTACTGATTTCATTGCACATGCTATAGTTCCCAAAGTGACACTTATCTAATTATCTATAGAATCTTACTGTCTTCTAATTTGATTAGAGCTAAAAGTTACTTGGAATTATTATGGGATGTTGGCTTATTTAGCATGCTCACACTGCATATTTGGGATAAAGTATGGCTTAAAGTATTTACATCTTTCAAGGCTGCTCATTATACCCAGTCACTTTACTTTATTTCCTATACAGTTGTCATCACACCAGAACGAGTAGCTAAATTTGATGCTTCTGCCTCCCCATTATGCTGGTCTTGCTCTAAATAAAATGTTTCCTTAGTATGCATGTTCTATAATTGTTTGCTATGTTAGGAGTATTTGAGGTTCAGTTTGGTCTAAATGTTTAAAGGTTTTCAATGTAACATCATGTTTACATTACAAAATGTTTTCCTAGGTTCTTTATCTCCTCATGTTGATTCTGTCTCCCAGGCCAAAATTGTTTATTGCACTTGCATTCAAAGTTATACTTTCTTTTGGGAAGATTTTCCTAAAACATCTATGCTTACAAGGTCGAATTTTGTATGTGATGAGCACAGCATACATACTGTTTTTTTCCACTCTACATCAAAAAATGAACTCTGATTTATGCTGGTTACCTTTCACTAATTTTCTGTCCTCACACTCATCTCCATCCTAAAACTTTTATCTTTTCCTATCATCTTTTCTTTTCATGTTTTTCCTCCTCCTATCTCCCTCCTTTTATATAAAATCAAAACTCTTTATTTTTATTCACCTATATATTATCTCATATTGCAATCCAATGCCATATGTATTTACTTATATTGTTGTGACTTTGTATTTTTATTGCCTTTTATCTATAAAAATTGTTTTTTTTTTAAAAGCTGTTCATAGTGTAATTTTGTGCAAACTAGCCTCATGAAGTGAATGAAGTGCAAAGTGCTATCATATTCTAGCCCTCCAGTGGGCAAATAATTAGTTCATACTCTCTTTATATGGCCATATACACCCATTTTTGTCAGTTTCCTAGTAACCCTTGGAAATCATGGGCCCGATTCACAAAAGTAATCTGAGACAAAATCCTAACTTTACAACTTTCGGTATTCCCAAAGGGTATTTAGGAGTAGTAAAGTTAGGATTTTGTCTCAGTTAAACTTAAGTTTTACTTAAGTTAAACTTAAGACCAAAACTTAAGTTTAACTGAGACAAAATCCTAACTTTACTACTCCTAAATGCCCTTTGTGAATACCGAAAGTCGTAAAGTTAGGATTTTGTCCCAGATTACTTTTCTGAATCGGGCCCCATGACTCCAGACTGTTCTTTTCTTTGGGATCTGTATATATTCTTCTGCCCATTACCAGTTTTATTTTATCTTATGCTTCATTTTGGATAAATTACTCTCAAGTTGATTGATTATCTAATATATTAATATATTCTGTATGTAGTTGTTTTTCGTGTAAGATATTTTAGCCCTCCAGTGGGCCATGTTGAGAGTTCACAGATGCATCCGTGCTCCTGGGTATTGGTTCCATTCTGTCACATATTGATTATCTTTTATTAGAGGTGCACATATAATTTCTCATCTTGATTCTATCCTTTCGGTGTTAGGTTACGGAGTAACATAATGCATCTTGATTCATTTGAGGTTTGAAAGGGATTCTGCCTAAAGCAAACTGGTAAGAGCCACACATGTCACCTCACCCATTAAAAATGTGCAGGTTTGCTAGGTTTCCCTAGGTGTTCCCTGAGTTAGCGCCCAAAATCCATGGCTACCCACTTGGCACAAAACGGGTCAGTTATGAGTAGCAAAATGTGGTGCATTCATATTGCTGTTTGGGCTGTTTCCCGTTGCGGGCAGTAGGCCTACATACACAAGTGAGGTACCATTTTTGTCAGAAGACTTAGGGGAATGCTGGGTGGGAGGAAGTTTATTTATCCTCGCAGATTCCAGAACTTTCCATCACAGAAATGTAAGGAAAATGTTTTTTAGTCAAAGTTTGAGGTTTACATGGGATTCTGGGTAAAACAACCTGGTGAAAGCCATGCAGGACACCCCGTCTTGGATTCCTATAGGTGTCTAGCTTCCAAAAATGTACAGGTTTGCTAGGTTTACTTAGGTGCCGGCTGAGCTAGGGCCCAAAATCCCCAGCTGCCCAGTCTGCAAAAAACGAGTCAGTTTTGAGTGGAAAAATGTGATGCATCCATGTTGCATTTCGGGTTGTTTCCTGTCGCAGGCACTAGGCCTACCTGCACAAGTGAGGTACGATTTGTATGAAAAGACATGTGGGAGCATGGAATAGCGGGATATTTTTTATTACCAATTGGATTTCACTGTATTTGTGCCTTCCAAATATAAGCCAGCGTGTAAGAAAGAAGATATTTTGAAAAATATCCTCTAAATCATATCCTAGCATGGGTACCCACAAATTCAGGAATTTACAAATAACCACTACTCCTAAACTCCGTATCTTGTGCCCATTTCAGAAATAGACAGGTTAGCTTGATACCTATTTTTAACTCTACATATTTCACCACATGAACTGGTCTATAATCAGTACACAATGATAAACCATTGTACATTGCAGCTCAGTTGTTGGCTCTGGGTACCTCGGGTTCCTGGAGAACCTACAAACCCTATATATCCCCACAACCAAAAGTGTCTAGCAAACGTATTGGTACATTGCTTTTGTAAATCGGCCAAAGTGGCACAAAGTTACAAATGAAAACATTGTCACAAATGGCTGTTTTTTCCTACTGTTTCATTATTCCTTTCTTTTCACAGTTAGTTTCTTTGGGAAAACCTTGAGGGGTCTACACATATGACCCCTTGGTGAATTTAGAATTTTGCTCTACTGTTCAATATATATCGATTTTCTGGATTACCTATGAGTTTCACGATGGTTTCCACCACAAAGTGGAAGCAGGTTGAGAGCACAAAAAAATTGGGAAAATGCGCTCCCTCTGAAAAATGCCAAAACTGTGGTAAAAATGGTGGCTTTAGCACCGCAAACCTTTGTTGATGCCATTTTCTATGAAGAAAAACAGACACTTTTATTCAGAGCACACCTTTTCTATTTTTCCCCCAAAAACTCTGGGCCATATTTATGGCAAAGTAACGCAAAGCAGCAAGTCACATTGGTGCGTTGCACTGCGTAACAGAGAAAGGTGAGGAATGCATGGTATTTAAAAGAATACCCTGCTTTGCTCAAGATTTATGAAGCCACTCAGGGCCACACAAGGTGGCTTTGCATGGGTTCATAAATCTCTTTTATGAGTTGCGTCGCTCTTGCACCACGTTGGGTGGTGCAAGAGCGACTCAACAGGGCTTGTAAAATGCTCCTCAATTTTTAGCTATAGTTTGGCTATTTTCTCAGTCCCCTCCAGAGGAATCCACAAAACCCTGAATCCCAAGGATTTTGGAAAAAAGGACACAAATTTGGCATGGATACCTTATGTGTACAAGTTATAGAGGTCAAAGCACGAATTATCCCAAATAGCCAAAAAAGGGCTCAGCACTGGGGTTCGTGGGGGGCAGCAGGTTAATAGCATTTATATAAAAAATAGTAACACATACAATTTATATATCAACTAAAACACATTAAAGTAATTAAAAAACAATATTTTTAACCACTATATTAGTGAAAACAGTATTAAAATCTTTGATAATATTTGCAACTATATTACTTACGATATTTATTTTCTGATATTTCTATCTCCTGATATTTTTTAAATAATATTTTGTTCAAACATCGGAGCAATGTATTTACCCATCTTCGTTGTCAGACACCAGAGATAGAATGGCCAAGGGGTGAGCACATTTTGGTATAACCAATGAGTAATGTGGAAAAGGTATGACTAAGCAGAGGATATGGTTTTCAAATGTGTAACTATGATAATTTATTAGCAGGCAGCTGAGAATATCTACGCTGGGGCCTCTTCCATCCTCTTTGGTACAGTCTGGTCCCACAGTGCCTTTCCATTTCTGGTGTTTTGCAGCAGTGTTAAGATCATCTTAGAGTTTCTTGTTGCTCAAATGGGTGTAATTTCTGATGTTTATATGTTTTCCTCATCATCACTGCTTGATTTTGTGTGCGAGAAAGTGTCACTCATAGTTGTTGAATGTCACTCCTAATTACACTAAAATTATGCAAATGTCACACGTAAGCAATCTGACAACTTGGAAGCTATGTATTCTGTGTTTCCACATGTCTCCCAATAAAAGTGGTAACCCATTTGTGAGTCTGGGCCTAGCATCTGTGGAACAAAGAAACTCTAAACACAACGGGCCCGATTCACAGAACTAACTTAAGACAAAATCCTAAACTTACTACCATTTTGGTATTCACAGAAGGCACTTACTCATTTTGGTATTCACAGAAGGCACCTACTTACTCATTTTGAGTAACTTACTCATTTGGTATTCACAGAAGGCACTTACTCATTGATGAGTAAGTGCCTTCTGTGAATATCAAAATGAGTAACTTACTCATTTTGAGTAACTTACTGCTTTGAGTAACTTACTCATTTTGGTATTCACAGAAGGCACTTACTCATCAATGAGTAAGTGCCTTCTGTAAATACCAAAATGAGTAAGTTACTCAAAATGAGTAAGTTACTCAAAATGAGTAAGTAAGTGCCTTCTGTGAATACCAAAATGAGTAAGTGCCTTCTGTAAATACCAAAATGGTAGTAAGTTTAGGATTTTGTCTTAAGTTAGTTCTGTGAATCGGGCTCAACCTGGAGACATCACATTTCACCCAAAAAAATCAACATTTTTTTTACAATGTGGATAGCTATGAAATTTGGCCACTGCACAGCCGCCATTCAGAGAAGTCTACCATACACAGACATTAATGAAAACTAGACATCCAGGGAAGTCCAGGGTGGTGTGAGACGTGTTGAGTTCATGATCCATAAGGTCTTCCAAACCTCAAACGTTGGCTAAAAACATTTCTGTGAGAGAAAGATTTGGAAGCTGTGGGGATCCAAAACATTGCTATCACCCAGAATTCCCACATTTCTACTGTTAAAAATGGAACCCCACTTGTGTGGCCAGGTCTAGCCTCATAACAACCCCCCCCCAGAACATGATGTGGAGACAGAAGTAAATCTGAGGGAAAAACGACCTGGTTTGGTAATATGGGTAGCTGTGTAATTTGGGCCCGGGCTCCATCGCTTCACAGGGAAACCTACTGTTGGAAGGTGGATTATTAGTAGGGGTAAGTATGCACCGACCACTAGCAATAAGGCCACCAACGCAATGTGAGGTCCAGTCAAGGTCTCAATATATTAGCCCCTGGCTCAACCCTTGGTAGCTGGCTGCAAGCATGCAGACTTAACTTATGAAACATGTGCGTGAAGCATTCACAAATAGGAAATATTGTTATGATTAAAATGACACCAAAACAACAGAAATCCAATAGAAGAAACCAGAGATATTAATTTTTAAATATTAAACACTTTCTAGTGCTTAAAAACATATAGCACAAACTTGGGACATCTGGTCGCGCTTGACCAGGACAAAGTCAAGGTTTGAGGCCAACTTCAATGGAGCCCTAATCGGAAACACTAAGCAGAAGGCCCCGGTCAAAATTTTACCCTCGCACTTAGAAATGTTTCTGGAGCTTTTCCTCTCGGCGGCTGCAAGGCACTTCGCCAGGCCGGATTCGCAGCGGGTTCGCCGGCTTGGTTCAGCGGGAGCCCCCGGTCAACTCCTGGAAATCTTGAGCTCTGGAACTTTCAGCAGGCCGAACCTGAAATCCAGGCCGGGTCGGGATTGGACGTAGTCGGCTTGACTCTCGACGTCAGGTTGGTCCACTCATGGAGTTGTTTCCAAAAGTTTCTCCAAACTTCTCCAAATTTCTGGAACTTCTTCCTGAAGTTCCTCTTGAGGGTTCAAAGTGTCCAAAACACAAATAAAAGGGTCTAGAAGCATTGTGAAGGTCCTTAGAAGGTTGGAAATATAATTCCCACAATGCACCTGGCCAAATCCTTAAAAGTCCACTGGACGCACTCCAGGCTGGGGACTTCTTGAGAGAGATGGTGCAGGGAAGCTTTCAGGGATTCCACTCAATCCATTTTTGATGGAAGGCAAAGACCTCAGGGCTGTCCTTCCAAGTGTGCAGCAGGTGCAGTCCTTCAGAGTGCAATCCCGTAGGGTGTAGACCAGGGTTCCAGCAGGGCAGTCCTTCTTTTCCTTGTAGTTTGAGGCAGCAGATCTGAGTTGCTATGCAGGGCTCACATATTTATCCAATGATCTGGGGTGACAAGCAGGGGGGCATCCCTGTCCATTGAGGTGCAGGGTGCCACCCAAAAGCATGAACGCTTGGCATATTCTTGACCCATAAAGCACTGTACATCACAATTCAAAGGGAGAATACCTCTCCTTGAGAGTAAGACCTGGTTAAACCAACCTACTGGTGAGGCTCATTTACATTAACACTCGTCCTCCAGACCTCCTGGAAATTCCATTTCTGGGGCTGCCATCTGGCTGGTGGGTACAGGAAGAGGGGTAGGCCTGGCATTTCTTATTGTCCTGCTCTTTTTGAAGCCCAGTTGGATTTACCCAGCCGACCCACCCTGGCTTGTTCTCTGCAGCTGCAGAACTCCCTCCATCAGATAACCTGTGTCTCTATGCAGGCCACTTATCACCTCATCAAAGCAGTTTGGCAAAGCCTGTTAAGGTTGACCAATCAGGAAAAGGCTGCAAGGAGACTGGATTTTGGCTCACAGAAAGGTTGAAAGTCATATAACTTCTTTTCTGTATTAGTTATGATAAATTTAACAGTGGCAAGCTGTTGGATGTATCATTACCAATCTTTTAAGTCCTTGAAATCCTATTTTAGCTCACTCCTATCAATAGTTACACTGTATTACAATATTTCCATGTTAGCCTATGGAGCTAGAATGCTACAATGGGGAAAAACGAAATAAGAATTTTTTTCCCTCACCAGGGCATATAAAACATCTTTTATAATGTCCCTGCTAATAGTTACATGGGACCCCCACCCCTGGGGAACCTAGGGGAGACCTTAGGGTTGGCTTATGTGTGCAAATAAGGTAGATTACCACTTTGGAAGTACCTTTAATTCCATAGTCAAATTTGCATTTAATTTAATTTTGAAGAGAAGTCTTCAAAGTAGTTTTAAAATGACAGTAGGCAAAACAAACAATGCACACTGGTCCTCTAAACCTCCCTGTTCTATTATATGCTATGGACATATAGGCAGTTTGAAATTTAGGCCTGGGCGTAGTTCGCGGAGTTTTGCTACGCGGAACTCCGCGAAGTTACAAAAAAACTCAGCGAGTGGCGGAATGCAGTGCGAACTGCAGTTTGTGTTGGTATTCCTGCAGCTCGGGTAGAAATTCTACCCGAGCAGCAGCTCGCGCTCGCGAACCTACTGTTTGCGATCACAAACTTACCGTTCGCGATCGCGAGCGGGGAAAAAACTCCGCTGCACATCGCTACGCAGAGTTTTCTGCACTCCGCTAGCTCCGCGAAGTGCGGAGTGCAGAAAACTCCTCAAACTCCACGAACGGAGCGAAGTTCACCGCCCAGGCCTAGTTTGAATCCCCCTTGCCTTATTAGGGACTTACAGAGGTCTGTCAATGCCAATTGTAAGTATACCTAATTACCATATACCATTTCAATCAAATCACTGGCCCTGGGCCTTGTTAGCTGAGCCCAGGGCATAGTCTGAGTCAGTTTTTTTTTTTTTTTAATTGGAACTTGTTTTTTATCTATTTATTGCAACATTACTGTGCTGTCTTTTCCTTAGGGCCTGTTTAGTTATACAAATGAACCGACCTACTATAGGGAATTCCATGTTTTCTCCATGTACTTGCAATTTGTTTGGATGTATTCAATTTTTTTAGGAAATTTATGTCACGATGTGTAGCCATAACTCTTCTAATGGAAGTGGTTTTATTTTCAGGTTGGAATGTCTTAAACTCAGAATGTAGTTTTATCGATTTTTGTATACTTTTATGGTCCTAGTGACCGAAATAAAGGTTTTTGAATGAATGAATGAGTCAGTTATTACCAGTATCAATCAAACAATGGGGGTGATCAGTGCAAAATGGATGACTTTCTCACATCTACCAAACCCAAACATGTATGAAAACTAGACTCAGAGGGGAGTCCAGACTTGTTTGACTAGCATGGATCCCTCAAAGTTTTCTTACCCATAGGGTCCTGCATACCATAAACTGTGGCTAAACCACACATGTTCCCCATATTTCTGTGAGAGAAAGTGGATCCACCAATTCCCTATCACCCAGTATTCCCACACTTATATGTTATTAATTATGGGGAATTCCTGCCCTCTTTAGTTGTCTTGAAGTGTTACGTTGCTCCAAATGTCAGTAAATCTGCCCAAAAATATTTACCACATTCTAAGAAGGTTGAAGGTGGCAAGCAAGTCATAAATATGACCCATGTGCAGGGCTGTCTTAACAGCATTATAGGCCCTGCGGCAAAGCAGTGCACTGGGCCCTGCCTACACAACCACTCATAGGAATAAAAAGATTTAATGGAAAATTAGTGTTACATTTCTGGTCTGCATGTAGCCCCTATGCTCGTGGGGCCCTGGGGCAACTGCCCAGCGTGCCAATGCATTAAGACGGCACTGCCCATGTGTGTACTGTTAGGTGCAGTGTTCTGTGTGTCACTCGTACCTTGACTTTGTGCTTTCTAACTACATGAGATCCCTATGATAACAAACCTAGGCTAAGCGTTTCGTCCCTGTACATGTCTTTGTGTCCCTGAAATGCCTAAGTGATACCATACATATTCTAGGTAAAGCTTTATTAACACCTCCTGTAACAGCCTCCTAAGGCCCAGGAAAACATGTCTTTCATGCACCTTTAGCACACTTGATGTGCTAAATTCAACTCCTTCCAGTTTGTGGAAGAAAGCTGGGGGTGTCCATGGATGTCTTTGGGCTTGGCCTACATTCCTCAGGCTGTTTGAGCATATATATCTTTGAAACTAAGGTAACCATGTTGGAGCAGACTGTCCTACATTCCCTAAATAGCACTTCTAAAACTACTAAGCGCCTTAAGGTCTTGCGGTTTGGTGAACAGGGTACTTTGTGACATTGTGGAGTATATTTCATCCACTGTTATGAGCAATGCCATAACTGTAACTAACAGAACATTTGTCACATTCTGACAGATGATAAAGGTGTCAAGCAGGCCACAAGCAAGACCAAGACCCAGATTTAGTAATCTTTCACTCAACACAGCCAGGCAAGTTGCATGAAGGAGAGAAAGCTGAATTGCACCATACAGGATACCTTTGTGCACAAAACAATCCTTAGAGACTTATTCCTCTTTGCATGTCTGCTTTAGAATACGGAACACGTGCAAATAGGAAGTAACAAGGAGAAATAAAGATATTTCTCCTTCTTATGCCAAGGTCTATTGACTTTAGTAAATCTGGGTTAGTTCAAAATACATAAGTGGATGCACAGGACTGCTCATGCTCCAGTCATAAAATGCCTCCCTGATGCAAGGTAACCCAAGCCAGCGTGAGGTGCTGAATTGCGTTACTTTGTAGGTCAAAAGTGATACAAGGTGAAACAATTATCAATTTGTGTGGCTTTGTGAATATCACTCACGCACTTGCTTTGCCTTGGGTTGACTTGCAAGGACAGTGCAAGTGCTTAGTAAATCTGGATCCAAGTTGTAAAGACTTTCCAAACTGGAGACAACAGTTTGAAAAGCTACTTGCCTAGTAGTGGCACATGCACGGTATGTATCCATGCAAAGCCATTGAAAAGTACATACTATCAGTATGACAGCTGCACTTCAGTAAATTTCCTAAAAACTTCACTTTTGTGTGATACAAACTCAAGCAAGTTGGTAAACATAGGTCTGTCTAAGATGGGCACTGGGGAGAGTAATACTGACTCTCGCCTCCTTTCTTGCTAGCAGCAAACTCTACATCTGCAGCATGATCAACTGTTTTTCTCTGTTGCATGGCTGCTGTCGGCAAAGTGCCAATCCTGCAGCCTTGCAACATCCTCCACACCATATGAAATAGAGGCTGCTGGTTCTACAGCAGTAAGAATTTCAATTACGGCCAACTGAAAGTCAAGGTCAAAGTGAAAAGTTAAAGTATTTGGTCTACCTTTGGTGGTCTGACTGTACCAGCATACACATTGTATGTTGCCAACTGGATCAGGTGGGTAAAAAACTTCTTATAGCATGTGAAAGTTATATGACTGAAATACATGGTCATTATTATCCTCTCCACCAATGCACTTTTTATAATTAACTGTAAATTTTGGTTTGTAAACTTTTGCCAACTGACCTCAAAATCTCCAAAGAACAGACAAGTGCTGTCCTCATGGATTTTGAGACTTTGACAAAAGTAGTTCGATGGTACACAAAGCAGTGATCCGGTTTCTTTTTAGCTTTTGGAGTCCTTTGCAGCAATATCAAACTGTACAGCATGTCACAGTGCCAGCTTTGTAACAGCTCGACTCCTTATAGAAGTTGCCCACATAAAAGTTGTAACCTTTATGAAGAAGTGATTGGACAAGCTCCCATACAATCTTTGTACTGATTCCTAGCATGGAAGGACATCTTACAGGATTTATATGAAAGTCCTTTCCTGAATATACACTCAGGCCACAGGCAAGACCCCATCTTCACCTTCAGCGACCGCATCAGGTACAGCCACACCACAAAACTCACCTGGACCGACCACTTCATCATCCATTTCAACATCACCAGCTCACAGACCTCCGCCCCAGTCTGCCCAATGCCTCCCACTGCAGCTGGAGCAAAGTCTCAAAGGATACATGAATCAAGGATCTCAACACCGTCCGCCCCATCTCCTCCAACAATCCAGACCAGAACGTTGGAAACTTCAACAATTGGATCACAGCTGCGCCAACAGCGTTGCTCCCAACAGCAACAACACCCACAGAAGGTCCACCAAGCAGACTAGATGGTACACTGAAGAACTCAGAATCACTAAATGAGACTGGAAACAACTGGAAAGGAGATGGTGTACCAGCAAGGACACAACCGACAAGACCGCCTTCAAGACAGCCCTCAACCTCTACCATAGACAGTTGACAGAACAGAAGAAAAAGGCCTTAGCCTCATGCATTGAATCAAGCTCCAATAACAGCAAAGAATAACAGCAAAGAAATCTTCGACATCATCAAAGAATTCTCCAACTCCTCAGCCGCAACAAACAATATTATCCCCTCACAGAAACTCTGCAACAACCTTGCTAACTTCTTCCATGACAAGATCGCCAACATCTACAGAAACTTCAAACCCCAGCTCAAGGCCACTGACTTCTTTAAGCAACACAACGACCCCGCTACCACCACAGACATCCAACTAACCGAATGGAGCCAGCTCGCACCACAGGACACTGCCTCCATCATGTACTCGGTCCACTCAGAGGCCCCAACTGACCCATGCCCTCACCACATCTTCAACCTAGGTGAAGCCAGAATCAGCCACATACTCACAAACTTGTTCAACAGCTCAATTGCTACGGCCACCTTCCCCGAGGACTGGAAACATGCAGAAGTCAACTGTCTACTAAAGAAACCATCTGCAGACCCCCAGTGAACTCAACAACTACCGACCGATTTCCCTGCTCCCGTTTCCGGCCAAAGTATTAGAAAAAGCCATCAACCAACAGCTCTCCTCACATCTGGAACCAAACCTCTTACTCGACTTCTCCCAATCCGGATTCTGCAGCAACCACAGCACCAAGACAGCACTCATAGCGCCTACTGTAGACATTGAGCTCTACGCGACCGAGGAGAGACTGCGACTCTGATCCTCCTAGACCTCCCAGCATCCTTAGATATGGTCTCCTATCGTACACTCATCATAATGCTGCACAACATAGGCATCCAAGGAGCTTCTCTCAGATGGATTGCCTATTTCCTCACCAGAAGAATGCAAAGAGTCTGCTTCCCCCCTTTCACTTCCGAAACCATCTCTGGAGTACCACAAGGATCCTCGCTCAGCCACACCCTCTTCAACACTTATATGACGCCTCTGGCCAGCATCGTCAAAACCCAACGACTCAACATCATATCCTACACTGACAACACACAACACATCTTCTCCATCTTCGAAGACACCATCAAGACTAACTTCCACAACTGCATTCAAATGTCACCAACTGGATGAAGTACAACTGCCCGAAGCTCAACACAGGCAAGACAGAGATACTGATCTTCGGTAACAAAAACTCCCTATGGGATGCATCCTGGTGGCCCTCAGAACTGAAACCTACTCCTACCCCCATTGACTATTCTAGGTAACTAGGCATCATTCTGGACAACAAGCTAACCATGACAACTCAGGTCAACTCAGTCTCCTTCTCCTGCTTCTTCATCCTCCCCATGCTCCGTCAGATATTCAAATGGCTACCCCAAAGCTCAAGACTCACCATCACCCAGGCCCTCATCTCCAGCCAACTGGACTATGGCAACGCTCTCTATGCAGGGATCGCAGCTCACCTCCTCCGATGACTACAGACTGTACAGAACGCCACAGCCAGACTCGCCCTGGATCTCCCTAGATGAACCCACAACACCCCCTACCTCAGGGAATCCTACTGACTCCCTGTACAGAAACAATGCCAGTTAAAGCTCCTGACCCACACATACAAGGCCCTACACAACTGCGGACCTGAATTATTGCCTGTACTTCTATCAGCCCACCAGACACTTCCACTCAGCTTCCCATTCTCTAACCCTCACCCCTTGCGTCCAACGTAGCAGATGCAGAGGTCTTTCCTTCTCCAACCTAGCAGCGAAGGCTTGGAACAAGCTACCCTTTCATCTGCAGACCTCCCCATCTCTAAATAAATGAGAAAAAACAAGGACCCCCTGAACAATGGATAGTTCAATTCCTAGGACAGGGACTTAAATGGTAGTAACAAAAACTCCTAGGCAATGTCAATAAAGCAAACAATATACACAGTATCTATAACATTAAGAAAACCAAGGAAGACAGAAAAAATATGTTCAAAGTTGTTACCATTATAATAATTTCTTCTCATATTGTCTAAACAAATGATATTTATACAAAACATTTAAAAAATGAAACACAAAATATCCTGCTTTCCGAAGGCATTATCGGCAGCCATCCTCAGCCTGGTCCTACCTGGAGCCTCCTTTTATCAGACAAGTCCTTTACTGTGCATGCCTATTGAGCTACATATTTGGAACACTATCGCATATCTAGCGCTTGTTCCAGTTTCTTCGTTGAATCTCTTCCATCGCAAGAGGCTTTCCAGAATACCATATTACTGATTTTAACATCTAGCGGGACCAGGTCGCTTTTCAAATATACCTACACGAGACATCCGACTTTTTCGTGAAATCGTTGATTTTAATATTAATAAGACATCGTTGCACATTTTTATCAGCCATTTATTAGAATCAAGAACATCCACCAACTATGGAGTTGCAGGTTTTAATCACTAGGAACTAATTTGAAACAGGATCTATAATTGTGTGGCTTTCCTGAAGAAGGCGTTGTATACGCCGAAACGCGCGTCGAGTTAATAAAGATATTGCCACTTTTTAACCCTTTATTTATATCTATTGATTAAAAGTGATGTGTTACATATTGTGTTTCATTTTTTAAATGTTTTGTATAAATATCATTTGTTTAGACAATATGAGAAGAAATTATTAAAATGGTAACAACTTTGAACATATTTTTTCTGTCTTCCTTGGTTTTCTTAATGTTATAGATACTGTGTATATTGTTTGCTTTATTGACATTGCCTAGGAGTTTTTGTTACGACCTCCCCATCTCTTCCATTGTTCCTAAAGTACCTTAGGACCTGGCTGTTCGGCTAGTCAACTAGACCCTCCCAGCGCCTGGATACCCTCACAGGTGACAAGAAGCGCTCTACAAACCTAATGATTGCTTGATTGATTGATTGAGGCTATATATGTAACCAGTAGAGCTCTCACACAGCATGTAGATCTTGATGCCACATTAAGCATTTTTGCTTCATATGTATTGCATGTACAGCAGTAGCCCTTTATAAAGGTTCAAGAACTCATCAACTGTTATCTTTTTCCTAGGAATAAAAATCTCTGTAAACCTGGCAGACAAATGTTCCACAGCAGGCTGAATTGTGAACAGCCTGCCATGGTCTGGATACTCCCCATGGCAATGCAGCAGAATTGTCATTAAAAAGCAGCGTATGCTACAAAATCAAAAACTGGTTTCTGCTCAGGACTGCTTCAAAGCTGGGTGCTGCTCAAACCATGTAAGTAGACCTGTAGGACTGCAAACTTGGTTTGTGCACTATTCCCATGTTAAATGTAAGGCCTAGAATTTTTGGTGAAATGGGAGTCCATCAGTGTGCCTTAGAATGAGGCATGATAGTGCCTCCATGCTCCCTCAGAAACTGTTTGGTATGCAAATTTGTTTGGTGCGCAAAGAGATGGACGTGGTCAATAGACAAAACGTGCAGTATTGACTTTACATTCATTGTCTACAGTGAATGGGGGAATTTGGGGCTGAACTGAATTCGGGGGCTGCCAAGAGAACACCCTGTCTGTGCTCAGGATCATTCCTGCCTGATCTCTGGATTAGGACACCTTACTATTATTTCAGTTGCTCTCAGAGTACTTGTGAAGGAACATCTCGAATGCCATAACCATGTTCCTCAGAAACGCTGGAAAACAAGTAATCGTCAGAACTCCACTGACTCAAAATTTGCTTCCAGATTGTGCTATATGATCCTCTTCCTCAGATGCTTTCTCAGTATCGGATTCTGCCTCAGAACTGCCCTCGATTATTTCAGTTAGTGTCTGGGCAGCAGTCATGCACCAAGGCTCCATCTCTGTTAACTGTTTAAAACTTTGCATCTGAAATACTACGTCAATCAATCAGGGAAATGTAAGCGAGCTACTCACCCGTGAGGGTCTCAAGGTGCTGGGGGGAGGTGGGGTCAGCAGTTCCGTTCAGCCGAAGAGCCAGGTCTTGAGAGCCTTCCTGAAGGTGTTCAGGGATAGGGCGCACCGGATGTCGATCGGGAGCTCGTTCCAGGTCTTGGCCGCGATGTAGGAGAAGGATCTTCCCCTGCTTTGGCTCTGTGGATGCGTGGGGTTTCGGCGAGGACGAGGTTGGCGGATCGGAGGTTTCTATAGGGTACGTGGAGGGTGATTCTATCATTGAGGTATTGGGGTCCGGTGTTGTGTAGTCATTTGTAGGCGTGGGTGAGTATCTTGAAAGTGACTCTCTTCTCGATGGCGAGCCAGTGGAGCTTCCGTAGGTGTCGGCTGATGTGCTCGTGTCGGGGATGCCAAGGATGAGTCTGGCGGCGGTGTTCTGTATCGTCTGGAGCTTGCGGAGTAGGGACTTGTTTATGCCGGCGTAGAGAGCATTTCCATAGTCCAGCCTGCTGGTGATGAGTGCGTGGGTAACTGTCTTCCTTGACTCGGCGGGGATCCATTTGAAAGTCTTACGGAGGATGCGGAGGGTGTTGAAACAGCTGGAGGCGACGCCGTTGACCTGTCGGTTTATGGAGAAGGAGGAGTCGAGTACGATGCTGAGGTTATATATTGTTACACATGTCCTGTTACTGCCCACCTCTGAATCAGATCCTTCCATTACAGTGAAGCTGTTCAAGTACAAGATGCAGCTTACCTTCTGGAAGTGAATGAGGGAGGGAGCTTGAAGGATCTGCATAGCTTTGGCACTTCAAGTACTTATTACGCAGCAGAAGACCTACCATCTTCTCTTGATCTTTTTTGTTTAAAGCTGGGTGATGTTGTTGCTGCAGATGTTGCAGAGACCCCAGAAGTACTAGTTTCAATTTCTGCTGTTACTTACATATGCTGACTGATTTATACTCTCTGAATCCTGGATGTAGAAAATGGGTTCTGCCCATTTAGTCCTCCAGGATTTTTCACTTTCGACTACCTGGTTTTTAGGTTGAGCCTGGGCAGCGCATGCTCTGCTCTGCGTTGAATGCCCAGTATATGGGCATTCAACACGCCCAGCACTTTTGGTTGGTTAGTTGGCCTGCCTGTCAAAATGCCTTTACTTTGGTTAGTCAATAGTGTCCATCTGTCCCTCCCAGCGGACATCACCAATTGTTTCTTTTAGTTGGCCAGCTCTGGCCATCTGTTGCCTCCTCACTCGCACCCCCTACCTCCCTGCCTCCTGTCTTTGCTGCCGTCACTTAATCTCCCCAGTGCCGTCCTTGCTGTTCTGGCTGCTGGGTGACTTTTCATTACATTGTGTGTGTAAAAATGGCTTACATGAGTTAGTCCTGTCAACATACTTAAAAGCTCCACAGGCCAAATCATGTGAAATGCACCAGTTATAGGTAATTGCTACTGATGTAGGCCAATTTTGGACTAGTATTCATACGATATATGCGTTTGTGCTGTGTAAATGCTGAGATAAGAGGGTTAAGTCACGTGCTTTTGAAGGCCCGCATACACCTCCCTTGGGTGGCAATGAATATCGGTCGCTTTGTTGCCTTCTCCTCAGGCTGACAGTGTTGCTCTGCTCTTCTTTCTTCATTAAGAAGAGACTTAAACAGCGCCACCTGTCAATTCAGACAATCTGTGGCTGACATCGAAGGGCACCGGGAAGCCCTCAATTAGCAATACCTATAACAGAGCCTCTCCAGACCCATTGCATCATCTTGGGGGCTTAACGCACGCGCCATCTTCATGCACGCAACACTGCAGGCTGTTTGCAAAAATTCAGTGCACTCTGAAGAGCAGCCTATTAATTCCGAAGGAGGAAAAGCCACATGGGTTAATTAACATTAGCCCCTTTCTCAATGGCTTCCCAAACTTTAGCATTTGGAAGGGCGTGCGAGCGGGATGAGTTTTTCTGTTTGGTAATCTCGTCACAGACTGTCAGGCCAGGCCACTATTTGGTACATTTTCCCTTTCTGTATTGGAGGTTGTGCATTTACAGAACTGCGGTATAGCACCAATTTAAATCATGCAGTGCATATTCTCCAGACTGTTTGTTGAAAACTCAATATGCAGGGCAACATTATGCAAGCTTTTGAGGACAAACAAATTTATGGTGCATTGTACACCTTCCTAGCCAAGGTGGCATGCACACTCCACTATTATTTTTTGTGTGCCGTAGATGCATGTAGTTTATTTTTTTCGCTCAAATTTTCTTTCAATAGGTTGATGTAATTATAGAGATAAGGATTTATGAATTTCAGCAAATGTTGTTGTACCCACAATATTGTGCTGCATGGCCAAATACTTAGGTCCCAAAGGCGAGACTGATTGCATTGCAAATGCTTGTTGGACCTTTACTGTGGGTGAGTCTAACTACTTGAGCCTCACTCATGATACATTCATTGAAATTGGACTGAGCTAGTGAACCACCAGTTTTCACCTTTTCAAATAAGGTCGCTGCGGCGCAGAAAGGGTAATATGGACTGTGCTGGTTACGCATGAACACATGAGCACAGGCAATTGAAAACTCTCTTTAATTGTAAAGTTAGATTTTAAATCTGAAAACGCCACTTCTAGAAAGTTGCTGGAAATGTAAACTGGAATGGCATGGCATGCAAAAAACCGATGGGTTTAACCCAGATCTGTGACAGATCTGTGACCGGGGGTGAATGTTTGATTGGTTCAGCATTCCGCCCATCATTTGTTCTTTTTGCATTTGTCACCCTAAGTGGGAAGGGTATGCTGAGACGTTGGTCCAGCGCTCGCTACACCACCAGATTCAAGCTATCCTGGCTGATGAGGGGTGAAACCCTGTAAACTCTCCCAGGATGCTTGGTTCTTGTCCAGTGAGGAGCTGGCCTGGCAGTTCGGGCTGGACTGTTCCCAAGGGGAGCAGGGTCAAGACTGAGTTGCATATGGCTAGGTCTAAACTGGAATGGCGTGGCGTGCAAAAAAACAATGGATTTAACCCAGATCTGTGACTGGGCGTGAATGTTTGAGTGGGTCAGCATTCCATCCATCATCTGTTCTTTTTGCACTTCTAGCAAGCTGGCATTTTCTTGTTCTAATCATTTGATGTCTGCAGCCTGTTTCCTGGGTCACATGACTTGGTGTAGTTGGCAGTTGGCCTTCGTGTATTTTCTTCAGACAGCCACACCATAGAGTGACCATCCAAACAGGATGGGGGATCGGGGCTGTGCATAACCCTATTTGCACTTCAAAGACCCTGCCTCAGCTCACACACAAAGACACACTTCTTTGGGGGAAAACTCCAGAAGTCTCTTCCACTTCAAAACTGGCACCAGGTATAAAATTAGGACCCTCAGACCCACTCTTCAGTTCACGTTGGGATCTGCGGAAGGACTATCAGAGGATTGCCCTGAATCCTGTGGCCTGCTGTGTACTTCAGAGGACTTCCTGCTGCACCAAGAGGACTGCCCTGCTGCCTGAAGCCTGCCTTGTGTCCTCAGAGGACTGCCCTGCTGCTAGAGACCTGCTTTCCAGACACCAGGCCCAGCCCTCCCATGCTGCTGCACTGCTCTGATTCTCCCCATTATTCTGTGCCCTTTCTCCTGCTTTTCCCTCATGTTGACATCCTTCTTCATCTCCCCCATTTTTCTGAGTGCTTTCTCCTGCTTTTGCCTAATTTTTCACTGCTGTCTTCTTTCTTCTCCAATTTTTCTGTGTGCTTTATCATGCTTTTGCTTCGTTTTCCAATGCTTTTCTCTTCCTTTCCCCTTTTTTGTGTGCTTTCTCCTGCTTTTACCTCATTTTTCACTGCTGTCTACTTCCTTTCCCCCAGTTTTTCTGAGTACTTTCTCCTGCTTTTGCCTAATTTGTTACTGCTTTCTCTGCCCTTTCTCCCTGTTTTTTCTGAGTGCTTTTTCCTGCTTTTGCCTCATTTTGTACTGCTTTCTCCTTCCTCTCCTCTGTTTTCCTGAGTGCTTTCTCCTGCTTTTGCCTCATTTTTCACTGCTTTCTCCATGAATCAGCTAGCAGCTCCAGCACCTTGAGACCCTCATGGGTGATTTGCTGTGCTTTATAACTCCTGATTGATTGATTCCTGCTTGAACCCAAGCCTTCTAGAGTGACTCCAAGGGCTAGTTGGCTGGCATCCTGGTCAGAGATTCAGGGACAGAAAAGTCTCCAACCACCTTAAACCCACAACTGGGCTCAGTCTGAGTGATTCCCGACCCTCCAAGTGGTGCCTCTCCAGTCCTGGACCTTGGGAGTGTTGTTGAAGGTGGCCAGATAGCCCCAACCCAAATCAAATCCAAAGATTTTTGCCAAAAAGTGCTGTGACACCCGAGAGGAGAGTGAGACCTACCTGCTCACTGATCCACCCAAGGGTCGGCCTGACTTCACTGTAGTTCCCAATACGCTCCACTCTGCAGCAGCAAATCTATTCAGCGGCTCCTCGCAGAAGGGGTATCTGGCCTTGTGGAGCCCTCATCAGGTACAACATGCAACTTTGTTGCGCTGGAGATTTTTGACTTTCATACATAGAAATTTTCATTGCAACTTTGTCTAGCGGCTGTCAGACAACAACGCTTCCTCCTCGGACACCACTGGCTGCCTTGCCCACTGAACTTGATCTTCCTAGATACTTTTAGTCAAAAATTCTTTTAAATCCAAAGGTATGCGAAGACCGGGCCATATCCACTTTGTGTATCCAAATCGCGCTCCATTGTGAACGACCATAACTTTTGATTTTGCCCTGGTCTAGTGTGACTAGATGATTTGATCTTTTTGGCGTTATTTTCCACTTTAAACTTCAAAAATTCATAACTTCGGGTCTACTGATTGGACTTTTGTTTAACCCTGGGCGTAGTTCGCGAAGTAGCGCTACGCGAAGCTACGCGAAGTGCACTTCGCACTACGCAAGCTACGCGTAGCACTACGCGAACTGCGTAGTGCGCTGTTCGCGATGATTGCACAGTGCCGGATGCTTGTCCGCACTGTGCAATCATTGAAAACGGCATCTTGCACAGTGCGAGCTGTCTTTTACTGCTGCTCAAGTAGATTTTTACTCGAGCGGCAGCTTTCTCAACGCGGACTGGTAGTTCTCATCGCGAGTGGTCGCGAGCATACGCGACCACTCGCAATGAGAAACCTGACCTCCCCGCGTTGAGAATCTCGTCGGGAGGTTTATTTTCCACGCTCGCGATCGGAAACTTGATGTTGCTGATCGCGAACGAGGAAAAAGTCTCGCCGGGATGTCATTTTGCTTGCTCGCGGTCGCCAACTTGACGTTGAGGACCGCGAGCAAGCAAAAAATGACCGCTGCGCTATGCTACGCGTGTTTGCACTGTGCTACGTGCAATTCGCGTAGTGCGAAGTAGCGCAAACTTCGCAAACTACGCGAGCGTAGCGTAGTGCTTTGCCCAGGGTTACTTTTGTTGTTTTGCTGTCAAATAATTTATTAAAAATTACTCTATTTTTCTAAATTGGTGTGGGATTTTTCTTCTGTTGTATTTTCACTTTATTGCTGTTTAAGTGCTGCATAAATACTTTGCATAATGCTTCTAAGTTAAGCCTGACTGCTTTTGTGCCACGCTACCAGAGGATTAAGCACATCATCTACTAACCATGCACTGGAGGGCCTAACACTCTTCGACTCTCTGCCAGTGGCGCAAGGCACTTCTCAGATGGGGAGAAGCAGAAAGCTCTGCACTGCATTGGGAGGAAGCCCGTCATATACGCCGGCACTCTATGGCTGCCGCCTGGGAAACTATGGTCTTGTAGTACAAGGAACCCCCCTCCCTCACCGTCCCAAATTAAAAGGTCTCTGGTCCTGGGCTACCCTTCCCCTCCATTATAGCATGTCAGAGTTCACACCAGCTCTGCAAACCCCCCAAATTCTGTTTCACATCATTATACCATTGTGCCCCCCACCCCCCCCCGGTTTCTTTTCCAAGTTCTGCAACCTATCCCCATTGTTCATTGGGTCCTGCTCATCCTTCTAGGACACATAGGGAGACAACTTTATATGACAGCGCATACCTGTAAGATTCCAACATTTGACATCATTACGAGCCAGTGTATTTCACTGTTTCTGCAGGTACAGAACCTTGATTTCTTTCATGTACTGAAATTGTAATGCATCTGAAGATTGCTGCACATTTTTGTTCGTATCCTGCTACAGCTGCTAATGTCTAAATAGGAATGCTATCAATCAATCAATCAGGTGACTTGTAAAGCTCGACTACTCACCCGTAAGGGTCTCAAGGCATATCTGTTTTTGTTCTTATCCAGCTACAACTGACTAAAGTTGATAAAACCAAATATAAATGTTTAATCACTAGAGGATTAAGCACAGAATAATTTGGCAACTTATTATGGTTTACTCAAAAGGGATTGTGGCTATTGCTTGAGTAGAGTTTCACGCCCTCAGCCAACAACCCAGTTTCTCACACTAGTGATCAGTGGTAGGATACAGTACTTGTGTAGTACCATACAGTGATCAGTGTAACACTAAAATCTCAAATAAATAATTTGGCTCCAGACTCAACCTCTTTTTTAAACTCTCCTTGATTGGCCACTGTTGCTTTTTCCAAGTTAAGCCCCATTCTGATGGACTGTCTGTGTCTCTGACTCTGCCTGCAAGCATAGAGTATGAGCAGAGCAACCTGGAGAGCTACAATGCAACTTAGTTCAGACGATTCTGCTAGGAGAGGGGCTTCCTGCAAAAAGGAGCAGAAGGCCCTCAGGGCTAGGATGGGGGCCCACCAGTTGAAAGCCACAGCAAAGGAGGAGAAGACTGTGGAGGAGCAAAAAAAGGGACATGGGTACAGGTCCTGGGCTACAGAATCCTGAAGAATAGAAGAAAGACTTGCCCACAGATGAGGAGCCCCCTGCCAGGGCAGGGAGCATTGGTTCTTCTAATGGTCTGTCCCCAGAAAAGCTGGAGGACAGAAGGGCTGAAAGGGATGTAAAGCTGCAGCTGGCTAAGGTAAAAATAGAATCAGCTGGGGGGCGTGGCCTGGAGAGCCATCATGGCGGACGCAGCCTAACCGGGCTCCGCGCGTCCACGCCATAATCCGATCGAAATCCTGCTAAAATCCTGCTCTGAGGTGCTACTTCAGCGAGGCTTGTGCCCCTGACCGAGTAGGGAGCCTTGCATACCGTTGCCGGCGGCTGCCGAGCCATGGAGGGAGCGGTGTCCGGAGAGAAAACACAGGCGGGGTGCCGGCCGAGTCTCCCTTCCGGCGCCCGGGCTGCAGTGCAGAGTCATCGCGGCGGAGCCCGAGGCCGGGACCTAGCCCGAATGTGGGCGGTGCAGCGGAGAACGGGGTGACCTGACACCTGACGCCCCCGCGCGGGGGAGCCGGTGGTGGACTTGGCCCGGCGACGGCGGGAGCCGGCCCCTCCCCCCACCCGAGGATCCGCCATCAGCCACAACTGCCTGAGAAACGGTGCGGCCAGGATTTTCCTGTGAGGCTATGCGGCCGGGGCCCTGATCGCCCGACTGTTGCTAGGCCGCGGAGGCTATCATCGCCGTGAGGATTCCCGGTGATCAGATCCAGGCGGAGCCTCCTTGCGCAGGCCGTATGTGGTGCGCGGCCCCGCAGACATCCAGACGGCCTCGGCCGTCAGATTGAGGCACATCGGAGGGAACCGGGGCTGGGCTGCAGCCCCTGAGGTGAGCGCTCCGTGGTGGCGCTGGCCCACGTCGTGTCTGCTGCCCTTCGCATAGCTGCCAACGGCCCTCCCGTCCATACCCTGCGGGCGGTGCACCCCCTTCCCCCCCAGCCAGAAAGCGACATCGTGATTGCGGGCGGGCCTGTGCTGGGGCCTCTCCTCTGATTCCTACTCCTGGATCCCCTGGCACGGCCAGCCGCACGCTCCCGTCAACCCCGGGGAGGGGAGCCTGGACGTCGGGGTTTACGGTCCTACTGCTCCATGACTGGCCGACGGGGCCTCGACCTGCCTGAGTTCTCCCCTTTGCTACGCCCGGCCTGTAGTGGCCTGGGGAGGGTCCTGGCAGGAAGGCATTGACTGTAGCGAGGACCACCCCGTGGCCCGCATCAACACCGTGGCACGCGGCGCCGCCTGGCTTGTGGCCCCTCCACGAGTCGTGATTGGCCTGGTACGTCCACCGCGACCCACACGGAGGGGGTGACCAGAACCTCTGCAGGTGGGCGCACTTCGAGGGAGGTGTGAGGTGGCGGGCTTCTGGCGGATCATGCCTGGTCGGGCCGGTGGCCCTCCATCTTAAGACGCTTTCGTCCGGAGGCCTTTGGGTGAGGCATTTCACGACCCCCAAAATATTCTCTCCTGCATTGTGGCAACGCCTTCCTCAGTGCATATACGACCCTGTGACAACAACTCATCCCTCTTGAGCGGCTGTAATCATCTTGACCTCCTCCACGATGGGCAGGGACAAGCCCAGCGGAGCTGGCCCCAAACAGGGTACCCTGGATCAGTTCACCGCGCGCACTGGGGGCTCCACGGGCGGTGAGGCGGCAGGCTCGACACCCGACAATGCAGCCCTCCTAGCGGCGATTAATAATGCCAGGGACATGCTGGACGCCAAGATTGGTGCAGTGGGGTCGGAAGTTTCATTCTTGCGCCAGGTTCTCCGTAAGGCTGTTGATCGCATCACGGAGGTGGAGAGGAGCGTCTCGACAGTAGAAGACACGGTTTCCACCCTCCAGAAAAAAGTCAATAAACTTAATGTGGTGTCGCAAGAGCTGGCCTCCAGGGTGGAAGATGCGGAGGGCCGAGCACGACGCAACAATCTACGCTTTGTGGGCCTGCCAGAGGGGTGTGAAGGTGCCTCTATGACCCACTTCATTACTCAGTGGCTCACCGCCCTCATGCCAGGGGACCTACTGTCTTCATGCTTTGTGGTGGAGCGGGCTGACCGGGCCCTGACCCAAAAACCTCCCCCTGGTGAAAATCCTAGACCAGTTATCGCCAAAATGCTGAATTACACCGACCGGGTTGCAATCTTGCGGTATGCCAGGAGACACAAAGACCGCATTCAACACGAGTCGAGGTCCATAATGGTGTTCCCAGATTATACACGCTTGGTCCAGCAACAACACCAGTCTTTCTCAGCTGCGAAGCGCAAGCTGCGTGACATGAACTTACAATATATGCTGTTATATCCAACCAGGATGAGGGTGATCTTCAACTCCAAATCGTTTTTCTTTGACACTCCAGAGGCCGTCTTTGCCTGGGTGGAGGAGCGCCCCATCTCCGGCCAGGTTCCCCGCCGTTACTGGACTCAGACTCCTCACGCGGATCACAACGTAACAGGTCTCGTAGGACCAAATCTAAGAGATGACATGGCTCTGGATCTGACAGGCTGTCCACGAGCCCAGAGCGACCCCCTTGAGCTTCTTCAGCGCCCTGCTGGCAGCCAACTACAAATCGACATCGATCGCTGTTCACTAAGACTCTCCGAATGTATTTTCCTCTGAGTGGGCGTGGATGCTAGTCCATGGGACTGCCAGGCCAGAGACTCTTTGGGCTCCCCTTGTTCTCATGTTTTCTGGGTGGGTAGGGTGCCTTTGGTGTGGGGGCTCTGGGTTCCCCTGTTGGGGGCCTGGTGTGCCTCATACCTGGACAGATGCTCCTAGTTCTTGGCAGTGTCGGGTGGGGGGTGGTGGGACTTTAGGGGAATGTAGTTTTAGGTTGTTTCTTATGTTATATGCAGACATGTTATCTAGATTTTGATCTCTTCATTGCTACCCCTTTCGAGATGAGGGATAATGGCGCTGGGTGATGCAACCCCTTTCGGGGACCTTACTGTGGTATCGTGGAATGTCCGGGGTCTCCTAGATAAAGTAAAACGGGGCGCTGTCTTGCATCAAGCTAAGAGGTACGGGGCTGTTATTCTACTCTTGCAGGAAACCCACCTCCTAGACACCAAGGCCCCATGTCTAGCCCGATTTGGTTTTCATCACAATTATCACGCAGGGTTCACCAGGGGTTCTCGCGGGGTGGCTATTTTAATACACCACAGGGTCCAGTTCCAACACATTGCTCACAGGACAGATCCCGGGGGCAGATTCCTATTCGTCACGGGTATGCTGCATGGTGAACGGGTTACTATAGGCAGTATATATGCCCCCCGCTAGGAACGACCTTCATAGACAAGATTACTGGAGACTGCGGGGATTTGCCTGAGGGTTTGACCCTTCTTGGGGGCGACTGGAATGACACAATGGGGCCACTAGACTGACAACAGTTGATCACCAACCATCACTGGGTCCCACTAAATTGAGCTTACTGGTATCCACCCTGGGTTGGGCAGACGTCTGGCGGGAATATCACCCCACAGAGCATGGCTACACATACCTATCTGCAGTCTATGGGTCACAATCTCGATTAGATTATTTCTTCGCCCCTCGTCTATTCCTTCATCGATTCTCACAGGTAACTAACCATCCCCGTGGGCTCTCTGATCACTCCCCGGTCACCCTGCAATTCCACACGCGCTCTCGCAAGCCCCTCTTTTGCTGGCGCATGTCTCCCTGCAAAAACAACAATTGATGGACAGAATGCAGAACAATGTCGTACATTCACCCCAGTACAGCGATCTGGGCCTAAATCCATCGTTTTTTTGCTCACCATGCCATTCCAGTTTGGACCCAACCATATGCAAATCAGTCTTGACCCTGCGCCCAATGGGAACAGTCCAGCCCGAACTGCCAGGCCAGGTCCTCCTGGACTGGAAACAAGCATCCTAGGACCGGTTTCGGGCTTTCAGCCATCATCAGCCAGGATAGCTTGACTCCAGTGGCATGGAGAGCACAGGACCCACGTCTGGGCATACCCGTCCCACTCAGGGTGACAAATGCAAAAACAACAATTGATGGACAGAATGCAGAACAATGTCGTACATTCACCCCAGTACAGCGATCTGGGCCTAAATCCATCGTTTTTTTGCTCACCATGCCATTCCAGTTTGGACCCAGCCATATGCAAATCAGTCTTGACCCTGCGCCCAATGGGAACAGTCCAGCCCGAACTGCCAGGCCAGGTCCTCCCTGTACTGGAAACAAGCATCCTAGGACCGGTTTCGGGCTTTCAGCCCTCATCAGCCAGGATAGCTTGACTCCAGTGGCATGGAGAGCACGGGACCCACGTCTGGGCATACCCGTCCCACTCGGGGTGACAAATGCAAAAACAACAATTGATGGACAGAATGCAGAACAATGTCATACATTCACCCCAGTACAGCGATCTGGGCCTAAATCCATCGTTTTTTTGCTCACCATGCCATTCCAGTTTGGACCCAGCCATATGCAAATCAGTCTTGACCCTGCGCCCAATGGGAACAGTCCAGCCCGAACTGCCAGGCCAGGTCCTCCCTGGACTGGAAACAAGCATCCTAGGACCGGTTTCGGGCTTTCAGCCCTCATCAGCCAGGATAGCTTGACTCCAGTGGCATGGAGAGCACAGGACCCACGTCTGGGCATACCCGTCCCACTCGGGGTGACAAATGCAAAAACAACAATTGATGGACAGAATGCAGAACAATATCGTACATTCACCCCAGTACAGCGATCTGGGCCTAAATCCATCGTTTTTTTGCTCGCCATTCCAGTTTGGACCCAGCCATATGCAAATCAGACTTGACCCTGCGCCCAATGGGAACAGTCCAGCCCGAACTGCCAGGCAAGGTCCTCCCTGGACTGGAAACAAGCATCCTAGGACCGGTTTCGGGCTTTCAGCCCTCATCAGTCAGGATAGCTTGACTCCAGTGGCATGGAGAGCATGGGACCCACGTCTGGGCATACCCGTCCCACTCGGGGTGACAAATGCAAAAACAACAATTGATGGACAGAATGCAGAACAATGTCATACATTCACCCCAGTACAGCGATCTGGGCCTAAATCCATCGTTTTTTTGCTCACCATGCCATTCCAGTTTGGACCCAGCCATATGCAAATCAGTCCTGACCCTGCGCCCAATGGGAACAGTCCAGCCCGAACTGCTAGGCCAGGTCCTCCCTGGACTGGAAACAAGCATCCTAGGACCGGTTTCGGGCTTACAGCCCTCATCAGCCAGGATAGCTTGACTCCAGTGGCACGGAGAGCACGGGACCCACGTCTGGGCCTACCCGTCCCACTCGGGGTGACAAATGCAAAAACAACAATTGATGGACAGAATGCAGAACAATGTCGTACATTCACCCCAGTACAGCGATCTGGGCCTAAATCCATCGTTTTTTTGCTCTCCATGCCATTCCAGTTTGGACCAAGCCATATGCAAATCAGTCTTGACCCTGCGCCCAATGGGAACAGTCCAGACCGAACTGCCAGGCCAGGTCCTCCCTGGACTCGAAACAAGCATCCTAGGACCGGTTTCGGGCTTTCAGCCCTCATCAGCCAGGATAGCTTGACTCCAGTGGCATGGAGAGCACGGGACCCACGTCTGGGCATACCCGTCCCACTCGGGGTGACAAATGCAAAAACATCTTCGGTGTCCAGACTATCAAGATATGCTCCACACGGCTATTTCCACGTATCTGGATTCCAAATCAAGTAGAATGCTCCATTGGCTCTGCCAGGCTGATAAATCTCCAGCGATTGTCCCCACTATTCGCGGCGCAGACGGGTCCTTGTGTACATCGCCGGAAGGTGTGGCCAGAGAATTTACGCGACATTTTACGGCTCTATCTGCACGACGCGAACAGATCTCAGCCGATCTAATTGCCGAATTTCTGAGAGATATTCCACCGCGGAAGCTTCCTGACCATCTGCGCGAACAATTGGAGGCTCCAATCACAGTAGACGAGCTGACTGGAGCCCTCATTGCGTTACATCCAGGGCGGGCCCCAGGTCCCAATGGATTCCCTATGTAATTCTTGCAGCCGAACGTCCACCTATTAGGCCCCCATCTATTGGCGGCAATCCAGGAGGCCGAGGATTTAACCATGTTGCCCCAGGATTGGCGACATGCGGAAATAGTTCTATTCCTCAAGCCCGGCCGCCCTCCGGAAGACCCCTCCTCATACCGCCCCATTTCCCTCATTAATTTTGAGCCTAAACTGTTGGGGAAAGTCCTTGCCGATCGCCTACGTACGTGCGTCTCGGATCTGATTCATCCTGAGCAGTTGGGATTAATGCCTCAAAGAGCTACCCGTCATAATATCCGGAGGGTCCATAACGCTTTAGCAGCAACCCCAACGCTGGGTCGGCCGGCTGCCATGCTATTGGCTGATATTGACAAAGTTTTTGACACACTCAGTTGGGTATACCTTTTCCAACTGCTCGAGGCGATTAATTTTGGACCACGGTTCCTGCATATGTACGCCTGCTCTATACAAACTTCACGACGTCTATCCGAATAGCCGGGCACCGCTCACGCCCCTTCTCTATCCAAAGAGGCACTAGGCAGGGCTGTCCCCTATCCCCACTCTTGTTCGCCCTTGCGGTCGAGCCCTTAGCAGCATGGATTAGAAGCGACCCCGTTCTCCATGGCTTTGAATGGTCCCCATCGTGATCGGACCGTATCGCGTTATACGCGGACGATGTCCTCTTTTTTATGACAGACCCGTGGTTTTCCGGGCCCCGCATCCTGCAAATCCTCAGAGTGTTCGGGGAAACTACTGGATTGCAAACGAATCCCGCAAAATCAGTGCTGTTTCCAGTGTGCGGTCATCAAGGCCGCGATGCGTGGGCATCGCAGCTATCCCGTGCGACAGACGGCTTTAAGTACCTCGGTATTTCTGTGTCACCATGCCCCAAAGTTTCATGGGTGCATAATATCACTCCACTGCTTGCAAGCCTAAATAGTGAAATGGCAATATGGTCCTCCCTTCCCTTGTCCTTATATGGGCGCTCGGCCATCTTCAAGATGGTATCGCTGCCCCGGATTTTATATCGCCTCCAAAACTTCCCTTATTATGTTCCGCGTTCCTGGTTCGCACAGGTCAACGCCATACAAAACTAATTTCTTTGGACCGGGGGGGCAGTCAGGGTTGCTCTCCGCACATGTGTACAATCCACATACTGTGGGGGGATCGCAGCAGCAGACATCTATTCATATTATGTGGCGTCCCATGTACTCGTGGTAAATGAATGGTGGTATAACTCCCCCACGGACCCGGCATATGCGATTGAGCATGCGGCAATGGAACGGACCCCCCTCCTTCATCTCCTATATAGTGCCACACGCCTGGATTTTCTGCCTCCAGCAGGTAAAGTCGTGATACAGCTGTGGCGAGCTAAAGTCCGACAGATGGGTTGGAGCGGAAAGCTCACTCGAGCAACCCCACTATGGCAGGGTACGTACCTCCGCCCAGTGGCCGCCTTGGGGGGGTTCCGGGGATGGGATCTTGTGGGGATATCGACCCTTGGTGATGTGATGCGGGGTACTACACTGAAATCCTTCCAGCAACTACAGGCGGAGTACACATTACACAAAACACAATTCTACAAATTCCTCTAACTCCTTCATGCACTCACTCCCCTGATCCACACGCTTGAGACCCTTCCAGAATTCCACCCATTAGAGGGCCGTCTTCTGATGGGAGATTTAGGCCTCCACAAGATCAGGCAAATATATCAGACCCTAACGACCCATACACAGACAACGCTCGACAAGACACAGCTGGCGTGGGAAGCCGACATATGACGACTGGGCTGAAGCTATCGCTAGCCCACGGGACGCAGCGGTCTCTACAAGATACCGCCTGATACAATTTAAATATTTGCACCGGGCTTACTATACACAGACCAGACTTTGTCAGATGGGAGTTATCCAGTCCCCTACATGTCTGCGGTGTGACCGAGAGGAGGGGACGTCCTTGCATACTGTTTGGAGTTGCACGGCGTTGCAACCCTATTGGTGCAGAATTAGGTCCTGCCTTCAGGAGGTACTTGCGTGGGAACTCCCGCTGGACCCGCGACTCTTCCTCTTACACAGCACGGACGACATTGGGGGAAATAAGTATAAGCAACACTTACTTTTTAGCTCTCACTATCGCCAAGAGAGACGTAGCACAACTGTGGAAAGGGACGTCTCCCCCGACACTGGGCAAATGGAAGACCGAACTAGATAGATGTATGGGGGCCGAAATGGCAGTATTCCTAGCTCGGGGTTGCCCTGTTAAACACAGGAAGATTTGGACCCGGTGGGCATCATATCGAGGAATTGAGCTTCCCCCTTTACCACCTGCAGACCCCTGATTGGTGCCTCTTTTTCCCAATGCTTATTGCCCAGACTATCCCGCACTGTTTAATAATGGATCCCTATGCTAATTTATCATATACTCATGTCTTGAGATCTAGTAATGTCTGCAATTTGTTTGAGTTGTACCACCTGCATGTTTAGCAAGTGTTGGAAATTGGTCAAAATGTTGGTTTTTTCGTGATATCAAACCTTTTTCTCCTACAGGTCATTGTAGGGCTATCGCCCGTCCTTTCAATGAAAAACCAAATAAAATTTGTTGTTAAAAAAAAAAATAGAATCAGCCAAGGAGGAGGCTGCTGCCAAGAGGGCCCTTGAGGAAATTAAATTGGCCCTAAAGGAGATGCGAGCCAATGAGGCGGCAGCTGCCAAGAGGGCAGGAGAGGAGGCTGCCTGGGACCTTAAGGGAAGGAAGTTGATCTTGGAGGAAAGGACAATGGCCCATGAGCTATATCTCAGGGAGCTGAGCATCAGGGCCACGAAAGTAGAGTCCAGCAGCAATGGTGGCAGTGTATCTTCAGTGTTCATTGGAGAGGTGCGAATCCACATACCACAAGACCTGGTGCCCAACAATGTGTGGGAGATGAAATAGACAAGTGGTTTTCCCACAGTGGGGAGGTACACCCTTCTTACACTAGACGTGGGAGACCAAATGATGTATCCCCTTATGAAGGCCATTCTTGTCTCCAAATTTGGGCTGACCCCTGAAAGGTACCGTCTCAGGTTCAGGGACAGTCACAAACTGTCCCTTGAAAGTAGATTTCCTGGACTATTCCAGCAAGGCACTTGGGGGCATATTAGCAAGACCCACGTTATTATCGCCGTTTTAGCGGCAGGAAACTGCCGCTAAAACGGCGATAATGGGCTTGATAATATGCGTTATGGAATTCCAATAGAAGCCCAGGTTAGATGTCCTGCACATCTAACCTGGGCTTCTATTGAATTCCATAACGCATATTATCAAGCCTATTATCGCCGTTTTAGCGGCAGTTTCCTGCCGCTAAAACGGCGATAATTTTAACGTGGGTCTTGCTAATATGCCCCTGAGTTGTTTGGAGAGGGGCAGAAAAGCTGAGGAGTTTCCTGGGCTGTATAGCCTGATTCTGAGGGAGCACATGCTCAACACCAGGTGGACAATAAACTTTCTCATCCCAGGGAGCTTACTAAGGAGGCAGACCTCTGGGTCTGCCCCACTGTATCTAAGAAGGCATCTGGGGAGATTCCCATAAGGGTGGTCAGGATCCCCATCAGAAGAAATCAGGGAAGAAGAATAAAAACAAAGAGTTCTCTCACTGTCCCCAAAATAGTTCACAGGGGAAGGGAACAATGGGCATTGGCATAAGAAGACAGCTAAGTTTGCCCCGAAGGGCCAGGAGTACTACAAGTTTCAGCATGCAAAATGGGTTATCAGGTGTCCCAAGAGGGCACAGCTCCCCACTGGTGGGCAGATCCTGGGTTGGCTAGATTAGCATTTGGGGAGGAGACTGTCCCAGTTAGTGTGAGGATGAGGGCAGTGGTTACCTTAGTGCCCATGGATGACAAGAATATGGTGCTCAGAGCCCACATGCCTTTCAATACTTCCAAGTATAGGCAGTGGGTCACCATCAATAAACAGATTGTGGAGGCTCTGAGGGACACAGGAGCCAGCATGACTACTGTGGAGTGTCACCTGGTGTCCTCAGAGTGGGTGATACCCAATACATAACACTAGATTATAGTGGCAGACAACTAGGAGAGTCACTACCCTAAGGCTTTGATTCACTTTGCGTATAGGGGGGGTCTCAGATTCTCTTAAAGTAGCTGTGAGCCTTGCCATGCTATAGACTGTCTGTTAGGCACTGATCTGGAGCACACTGTCTGGAAGGAAGTCGAGCTCTGGTCACACTTGGAGATGTTAGGGTTGCCTGAGTGGGTTTGTATTAGGCCTGGATGGAGAAATTCACTCCGCTCGCGGAGTTGGCGGAATTCAGGAACTCCGCGCTCAGTGTGTACAGCGGAGTTCCAGCTAAATTCTGCCATCAGGAATGTGGAGAATTTTAATTCTGTTGGCATGCGCAAGACTTCTTTTGGAGTGCACCAGCGAGTGCTACGAGACTTGCCGACTGCAGCTGCACCTCGAGCAGATTCTCTAATCGAGAAGCAGCTAAATCAACTCGAAAAGACATTTTCAAGTTCATTTTCTACTCCGACGGACCGTTCAAGTTGTTTTTTAGTGCGAGAAGCCTTCTTTTATTTTATTTTTTTTCTCAACAAGAAGGAAGTGCCCCAGAGACTCCAACTTCCTGTTTCGGTCCAGCAGGCTCCTCCTAGTGCTTTGTCCAGCTCCTGGTCACTTTTCATTTGGATTTGGACCTGAAAGGATCACTCTCTTTGTCTGCTGCATATATACCATTGGATTTAAGGACTTTGTGTTTGTGATATCACAAGTAAGTTCAAAAGCTTTTGTATAAGGGTGTTGTTTGTTTGATAAAGGGCATGCACCAATATTTATTTGTACTTTTATTCAATTTTTAAAACTTATTGTGCTGGGCGGCCTGCCGTTTTAGTTGGGGTCTAGTTATTTTTTGCATTTAATTGTTCATCCTGTTTTTTCGTTCGGGGCAGAGATGGCGCTAGTGTGAGTACTCCTCCTCCCAGCCGCCACAGTCACGCGCTACGTGCAGGAGCTCTGACCAGCATTTCGGTGATCGGCGATCGGCTAGCGGACCTGACCCGTAAGGACTCACACCTGGCAGATGTCCACAGCGGTCTTGGCGGTGTTCAAACTCGAGGTCCGGATATCCAGAACTTTTTTCCATGCTCGGAGCGGTAGTAGAAGCCTGGATTTCTTTGGTTTTACGATTTATCTGCAACGCGAGAGCCGCTGCAGATAAGGACCGGACGGCTGCCATTTTCGCTGTTTGGATTGGAGAGTGCTTTAAGCTGCTGGGTCATAGAAACAGTGAGGGGGTTCCCGAAGCACTATCTTGGAAAAACTGCGGTAGAGAGCGTGGAATGACTACCCGTGGACAGAAGACTTATAAATCAAAGTCAGCAGCAACCCATGAGGAGCCAGAGAAGGATAAAACGGAGAAAACGGCCGATAAAACAGACCCTCCTCTCAAAGGTAAAAGGGATGTAGGGACTGTTAAAAAATATATGGGGAGGCAAGGAGGAGCAAATATGATAAAAGAGAATACAGCGGGTGGTGCTGGGAGTTCTCCATCCATTACTAAGCATTTTTCTGTTCTTAAAGTTCCATCAGCGCTTACCTCTACCTTAACTGATTTAACTGCTGGGGGTAACTCAGATAACCTAAAACTACCGGATCTAAAGCTACCTGTCCAGCAGATTTTAGAACAAGGGGCCATACAACCAATTTCGCAGCTAGTTACGGATGATTCTGGGGGGGACCTCTTGCGAGTGAGACAGAACGGGCTCCGGAGCTCATTATCTGTGTTCAAGAACCACCCTCTGCTACTGTCATCCCTCCCCTCAACTATGAAGCTGTAGGAAAGATTCCTCAGGGGGAAGAGAGGCTGAGGAAAGAGGCCTTGAGCATCTGAGCCCCCGACTTACAGATCCACAGACCCCAGATTTAACGGTCGAGAATTTCTTCTCCGTCTCGGATGGATCTATGTCAGGAACAGGAAATGAGTCCCTCAGTTCAACAGAAAGCAGCAAGTCTGAAGGAAAAGGCTCTGATCCCACTTCTAGAACTATTCAAAAGAAAAAAGCTAGGAGTAAAAGACGCAGTCAACTGAAGTGGGACTATTCTGATTCATATGGGTCTCTCCCCTTGGGGGCCTCCAATTGTCAACATGAAGCGAGTTCGTTAGCTGCTGACACCCCGACCGAGCCCTCTTTGACCTCCATTTTTAATTTTATTAAACAGTTCCATGAAGAAGTAAGATCAGATAATCTTGCTGCTAAGGGGCGTCAAAAAACTTCATGGAGGCATCAGGAAATTAAGCAAAATATGTACCGATATTGGTGATCGGGTCTCAATGGTTGAAGGGCGAACGGAGACCCTTGAAACAGAAGTATCCCAAGTAAAAGAACAAGGAGCTTCCCATGAAGCCTGCCTCATTGACTTAATGACTAAACTAGAGGAGCAAGAAAACAGGCTACGGAAAAACAACCTGAGGCTGTTGGGGATACCGGAAGGTGTGGAGGGTGAGGACCCCAGAGGATATATCGTCAAATTACTCCGGGATGCTTTTCCGTTACAAACTAGTTGGAATTGGGATCAGGAGGTCCAAAGGGCACATCGTTTCCCTTTCAATTTGAAACAAAGACGTGATGACAGTAACTCCGGAGGCAAGAAACCTAGGGTATTTTTGGTTTTCTTCGGGAATTTTCTTTTGAGGCAACTGGTATATGATCAGGCCAGGCCTAACTCCCAGAAAGAAGTAGGGGGAATAAAATTTTTCTCCAAACCAGACTTCTGCCATGCAACTGTTGAGCGAAGATGGCGACTGCGCCAAATGATAACCCCCCTACAACAACAAGGGGCTCAAGTATATCTAATGAACCCAGCAAGACTGAAAGTAATACATGAAGGAACGACCCGGGTTTTTTTATCTGAAATTAAAGCTGGAGAGTACCTAAAAGATATCGTGGGGAGGAAGAAAAAATGAGGCTTGATGTTAAAGACTCTGATATGGATTCTGATATGGATTATGTAAAATCTCAAGTGGGGTTTAACATTTTTTTTTTTTTTTCTCTTCTCCTCTTTTCTTTTTTACTAAAACTCTCTCTGCATGTTTCTCCTTATTATCCCTTTTTAAGATTACTTTATTGGGGAATCAGACTAGCCTAACTTTGCTGGTCAGTGGATTGAAACTGTGTGGGTTGGCGGCTGGGGTTTCACACTTGCTCACCATCATTCAGGGTTTCCCTGACTGCTTTTTTTGGGGGGGTGGGGGGAGGGAAGAGAGGTCCGTAATGAATGTAGTGGGGTTTAGAATTAAAATGTTGGATTTGTTTAAAAATTTTGATTCGACAACTTAGGAAAATTACACTTACAGCAATCTGCAAGAGGGCGGGATCTGGGGGGGTATGGGTTGGAGGGGGCGGGGGGATTGGCGGGGGCTGGTGGGACGGGGGGATGGGGGGGAAGCTAGTTATGTATGGTTCAATTAGAGGGGGAAACAACCTCTTAAAAAAAAAAAAGGAAAGAGCAAGTAAGAGGAAGAAAAAAAGGGAAAAAAAAAAACACTTTTTCTGAAAGTCGTATGCAGACTATGCTTAAAATAAGATAATGAATACGTCAAATAAACTTAGAATTGTATCGATAAATATTTGCGGCCTGAACGACTCTCTGAAGCGACAAAAAACTGCTCAGGTATTGCGATTAATGGGGGCGGATATAATATGTCTTCAAGAGACTCACATTGAAGGGGGCCAGAAATCTCTGCTGAATTCTTTAGGATTTAAAATTGCTGGGGCAACCTCGCAGTGTGCTCGGGTGAAGGGAGTTGGGATCTTGGTACGGAAAACACTACCTTTGGTAGTGAATCAGGTCAAATCTGATACATTAGGGAGATGGGTGATTGCAAGGTGTTCCCTTCCTCCTAATTTAGCTTTTACGATCTGCTCAATTTACGCAAGTAATTTAGATGACCCAGGGGTAATTAATTGCATAAATGAAGAACTAGTGCACTGGCCGCTCCCGGCAATCTTATGTGGTGACCTAAACTTAAATCTGCCTAGTGCCTGGGATTCGGATGAAACCTGGAGCTACAGAGGTAGGAAGCCCAAAGTTTACCGGGCAGTGCTCAACTTGATAAAAACCCATGGCTTAAAGGATGTCTGGGCCCACCTGAAACCTGATCAAAGCGGTTTCACTTTTTTCTCAGCACCTCATTTGTCACTGGCAAGACTTGACTATTTTTTTGTCTCATCTTCACTAATTCATGACTGTTGTATTGATGCAGGTCCTCGATTATTGTCGGATCATAACCCGCTTATTTTAAATCTAGAGGGATGGGTTAATCAGGGGCCAAGCTCGAATTGGACATTTGAAAAGGCATTGCTATATGATAATAACTATCGAGAATATATGGCGGGCTGGATACGGGAGTTCTTGAATATAAATATCGGGACTGCATCAACAATGGTGGTCTGGGATACCCTAAAGGCAGGCATAAGAGGTGAGACACTCCGCTTTTCAATTAGGCGGAATAAAAAAGAGAAAATACAAGTTAACTTATTACAGAAACAAATGATAGACGCGGAAAAAAAAATTAATACAGGCGGTTCAGGTAGGAGTAGGAATAGAAGAGGCACAGATAATGGTTTCAGTTACTAAATCAGAGATGAGGACTGTCCTAGCAGAAAAAACGGCTGCTAAGTGGGCAGCATCGAGAGAAAAACTTTATGAATGGAGTGAACACATTGGTCATCAGCTAGCCATCTCCACCAGACAACAGATAACCGCGAATACCATCACCTCTATTAAAACAGATACTGAGGGGATAACCACTGACCCTAAAAAAATAGAGGAGGCTTTTAGGAAATTCTATATGAAGCTATACCTAGAAGAAACTGTAAGGTCTATAGAATATAGAGAAATTAAGATCAGTGAGTATTTAGAGACAATACCAATAGCTAAACTTAATACTGACAAACACGATATAATGGAAATTCCTCCAGCTTGGGAGGAGATTGCAGCTGCATTAGCTAGCCTCCCAGATGGTAAAGCTTCCGGTATGGATAGCATTCCGGTCGAATTTTATAAAGTTTTCTCACAACAAATAAAAAACCTCTTCACTGATGTAGTAAGAGCTGTCTTTGACGGGGCCTCACCACCGAACTCCTGGTCATCTGCAAAAATTGTAATATTTCCTAAAAAAGATAAATCACCCATGGAGATGTCATCATACCGGCCAATAACGTTAATTAATACCGACTCTAAAATTTTCTCTAAAGTTATTGCCTCTAGATTATCTTCAAACGTCGAGCCACTTGTTTCTAGTTGGCAACATGGGTTTATCCCAAAAAAAGGCACTGCCGAGCATGTCCGACGGACCATTGCCTTATTTGATGTCGCAGAAGTGACAGGAGACCCGATCTCACTAATCCTTCTAGACGCAGAGAAGGCGTTTGATCGGGTCTCCTGGCAATTCTTGTGGGCTATCATGCGGGGGATCGGCTTTGGTCCAAGGATAATTCAGGCTCTACAGGCATTATATCAAAATCCTACAGCTAAAATATTAATCAATGGACATCTGTCAGAGCAAATAAAGATATCAAGAGGAACAAGACAGGGGTGTCCCTGTTCTCCTCTACTTTTTGCCCTCTATATCGACCCTTTGATTAAAAGAATTGAACTAAACCCCGCAATTTTGCCAGTAAGTAGGTTTGGTATTGATACAAAGATTATGGCTTATGCTGATGACTTAGCTATAATAACACCTGAACCTAAGTCGGCCATTAGGGCCCTGGAGCAAGAAGCCCAAGAATTTGGAACAATCTCCGGGTATGCCCTTAATAAAACAAAAACGCAGATTGTTATAAATAAGAAGATAATTTGGGGGGATGATAGAATTACCAAGAAAGCCAAATATTTAGGAGTTAACATAGTCTCTGACCTTGACTCAATAGTTAAAGAAAATTTGACCCCGCTTGCAGCGGACATGAAGAAATCTCTCCGAAAAATTAATAATTTACACCTTACAATAGTAGGGAGATGTAACGTTTTAAAAATGACTTATTTTCCCAAGCTACTTTATTTTTTTCGGACAATTCCATTAGATTTTAACAATCATATGCTTCGAATTTTTTAACACATTTTTCTCAGTTTATTTGGGCTTATACACAGCCGAGAAGGGCTTTTAATCTTCTCTCATTATCTAGAGATAGGGGTGGGTGGGCCCTCCCTAACTTAAAGCTATATTATTGGGCTGCCGCTCTGCAATATAGCTCGGAATTATTGCATGAGGATTGTATCCTAAGTTCATCAGGACTACCTTCTCCTTATTTTTTACTCCTAGGGGAAAACGTTAGGGGTTGTCTCTGGCGTCACCTCGAATTCAGCTATTACAAACGAGTTAGATTTAAAACAATGATTAGTGCTTATCGGGTCTTTGCTAACATTCGTAAAATGGTCGGACTGGCTAAACTAAATTATTATACCCCTATCAGAAATAATGATAATCTACCGCTAATTTTTAAAAACGTATATCTTCAACAGTGGTATTTGGCAGGCATTTTTAGACTAGGCGACCTGATCAGCTCAGCTGGTATTCGGTCATTTGAAGATCTGAAAATCTGTTATAAGTTAAATAACAATCAGATATTTCAGTATCAAGCGATTGCGACATATTTAACAAACAAAACCGGGGGATCAGCAGGGTTTACAAGGATAGATCTTCTAGACAAACTACTCGGGTCTAATTTACCAAGGATAGGAAACATATATTATATGTTGAACGAACGACGACCTGATGACTTAAACAAAACAGATACGAAATGGCAGCTGAAATTAAATGTTCCACCTAATACCTTTAGTGCAGCTCTGGGCCTCGCACAAACTTATTTGCTATCACCTAAACTGCAAGCACAGTTTTACAAGACGGGTTTTTTTTTATATATAACTCCTAACAAGATTGCTAAATGGGCTACTGGCTGTGGAACTATCTGCCCGCGCTGCATGAAACACAGCGCAGATTCCGTGCATATGTTTGCCACATGCCCAAAATTAGAGCCATTACTGACAGAAGTACAAAGGTTCTTAAGTAGAGTTCTCCTATCAGACATTCAACTTACACCAACTACTATTATGCTAGGACTATATGATATGATCAGTTTAAGGGAAGGGGTGCATTACTGTTTGTAGCAATGACCATTCTTCGGATATGTATTGCTACGTATTGGAAAGACCTGAACCCTCCTTCGTTTGGCCAATGGCAAGCTAGATTGCTTGCCACCTATAGACTAGAGAAAGCAATCTATGCTAAAAAAGGCAGACGGGCAAAAAAAAGGGGCTTAGTGGTCTGGGACCCGGTGGCCAGATGGATTAACACCTTGAATACTTAGGAAGTATAATAAATGTATCACGCTACAATATGTTCTGATTCTATGACTCCCTTTTTTTCTCCCCTTTTTTCTCCCCCTTTCTCTCCCGCCCGTCCCCCCTCCCCGACTGGGTTTTTTCCTTTGTCCTCCACCCGGTGCCCTTCTCGTTTCTTTGTTTTTTTTCGCTCTCTTCTTTTATAATAGGAAGTTTTTCTTTTCATGTTTAAAGTATGTTGAAATTTTTATTATTATGGACTTATTTTTATTTATCGCTTGTAAATATAATATGTATCGTTAGTATTTTCGGACCTGGGGTGGGGGGGGGCGACGTTTGGTGAATGAATTAATGGTTTTTGTAATCTTTTGGTAAATGCAATAAAATTAAAAATTAAAAAAAATAATAATAATAATAATAATTTCATCCTTTGTAAAGGAAAAATGTTGCACAGTTTAGTACATTTTCTCTATGTTTGTTAAATTTGCAATATTCATTTATTTTGCTATGTGGCCTAGTCTGCCAATGGGCCATCCAGCCAGTAGGCCCAGGCCAGTACTAGTAATCATGGGTGCATGAAACAACTGTTTCTGTGGTATATGTTGGTTTAAAGTATCATGTATGGCTGGGATGGCTTTGGATTAAATTACAAATAAGGTGGGGGGTTTTGTATTTCACTTTTTTTTCTTGCAAAAGGTGTATAGGTGGGGTACTATTTAATGCTTTGGAAGGATGTGTGTTGTACAAATGTTACAGCTCAGTTAAGTTTCCTTTTATGGCATTGCTGATTTAATGATAGTGTAATGTTTTCTTCAGTGTTGCCAATGCCTCCTTTGTCTGGCCAGTGTGTGTGTGTGTTTTCCATAGGTCACCATTTGTCTTTTTTCTCAGTACCATGTGGTCAGGGGCCATTTTGTGAAGTCAGTGTCCATAGGGCCTGCATGTTTTCTTTGTTTTTAGTGCCTCCTTGCTTGTTGTTGTTTGAACATGTGGCCGCTGACCATTCTGTGTAGCCAGCCATTGTGCTTTTGCCATAAGCCTGCATGTGTCCTTTGTTGTGGCCATCAATCAATCAATCAATCAGGTATTTTTTAAAGCGCGCTACTCACCCGTGAGGGTCTCAAGGCGCTGGGGGAGGGAGCAGCTCCGGTCAGTCGAAGAGCCAGGTCTTGAGTGTCTTCCTGAAGATGTGCAGGGTGGGGGCGCGTCTGATGTCGATTGGGAGCTCGTTCCAGGTCTTGGCCACGATGTAGGAGAAGGTTCTTCCACCTGTTCTTGCTCAGCAGATGTGCGGGGGTTCGGCGAGGGCTAGGTCGGTGGATCAGAGGTTCCTCTTGGGTACGTGGAAGGAGATTCTATCATTGAGATATTGAGGTCCGGTGTTGTGGAGGCATTTGTAGGCGTGGGTAGTATCTTGAAGGTTACTCACTTCTCAACGGTGAGCCAGTGGCAGTTACACAGGTGTTGGGTGATGTGTTCGTGTCGAGGGATGCCAAGGACGAGTCTGGCTGCGGTGTTCTGTATGGTCTGGAATTTGTGGAGCAGAGACTTGTTGATCCCGGCATAGAGGGTGTTTCCATAGTCCAGTCTGCTGGTTATGAGTGCGTGGGTGACGGTCTTCCTTGATTCGGGGGGATCCATTTGAAAGTCTTTCGGAGGATGCAGAGGGTGTTGAAGCAGGTGGAGGCAACGGCGTTGACCTGTCGGGCCATGGAGAGGGAGGAGTTGAGTACGATGCCGAGGTTTCGGGCATGGTCTGTGGGGGAGAGGGGGCTTCCAAGGGCAGTGGGCCACCAGGTGTTGTCCCATGCAGAAGGAGAGGGTCCAAGGACGAGGACTTCTGTCTTCTCCTAGTTGAGCTTCAGGCAGCTGCTGCTCATTCAGGATGCAACGTCCTTCATTCCTTCCTGGAAGTTGAGTCTGGTGGTGATGGGGTCCTTGGTGAGGGAGAGGATGAGCTGGGTGTCGTCGGCTTAGGATACTATGCTGAGTCCGTGTTGTCTGACGATGACGGCGAGGGGGCCCATGTAGATGTTGAAGAGCGTGGGGCTGAGCGACGATCCTTGGGGTACTCCGCAGTTGATTTCCGTGGGTTTGGAGAGGAAGGGCATCGTGGAGTCTGGCAGTGAGTGTGCGGTGGGAGACGGTGTTGAACTTTGCAGAGAGGTTGAGTAGGATCAGCGCAGCGGTGTGTACTTGGTCGAGGAGGGTGCGGATGTCATCTGTGGCGGCGAGTAGATCGGTCTCGGTGCTGTGGTTGCTGCGGAATCCGAATTGGGAGGGGTCGAGGATGGAGTTTTCTTTGATGAATTTTGTTAGTTGGGCGTTGACGGTTTTCTCTGTGACCTTGGCTGTGAAGGGGAGGAGGGAGATGGGTCGGTAGTTCTTGAGGTCCGTGGGATCTGCTGAGGGCTTCTTGAGTAGGGGTCTGACTTCTGCGCATTTCCAGTCTTCAGGAAAGATGCCGGTTTCGAAGGTGGCATTGATGGTGCGTCGTAGATCTGGAGTAATGGCGGCTGCGGCTCTGAGGAAGATGTGCAGGGGTCCATGGGGGCTCCTGAGTGGATGCCTTTCATGATCGATGCGGTGTCTTCGGTGGTGACTGGGGTCCAGGAGGAGATGATGGGCTGGCCGGCGTTGCTGGAGGAGGGAGTGGTTTCAGAGTCAGGTGTCTGGTCGTTGAAGTTGTCGTAGAGGTCCTTGATTTTCAGATGAAAGTAGGAGCCGAGTTTGTTGCAGAGGTTCTGGGAGGGGGTGATGTCCGTGGTTTCGCTGGGGGGTTTGGTGAATTCCTGGATGATGCTGAAGAGTTCCTTGGAGTTGGCGAGGATCTTGTTCTGGATGAAGGTCCTTTTGGTGGATCTGATGCGATGGTGGTATTCCGTCATGGCGTTCTTGTAGGTGGTGCGATCTTCTGAGGTTTTGCTGTTTCTCCAGTTCTTCTCAAGGCGTCTGCAGGTGCGTCTGGATTCTTGGAGGTCGGCGGTGAACCAGGCGGCCTTCCTGGGGTGCTGTCTATCGGGGTTGCGTAGGGGTGCGAGCTCATCTGCGCAGTTGGTGATCCATCTGTGGAGTCCTTTGGCTGTGAGATTAGCGTTGGTTGAGGTGGTGGGGGCATCGTGGTTGAGGGTGGAGTTGAGCTGCTCCTCTGTGACTTTGCTCCAGTTTCTTCTTGGAGGTCGGGGTGCAGGTTTGGGTGGCGTGGGTTTGTTGACGAGGAAGTGTACGTCATGCCTCCTTGCTTGCTGTTGTTGCTTGACCATGTGGCCGTTGGCCATTTGGTGTAGCCTAGCCAGCCATTGTGCTTTTGCCATAGGCCTGCATGTGTTCCGTGTTGTGGCCGGTGACGGCTTTGTGTAGCCTAACCAGCCACTATGCTTTTACCAAAGGCCTGCATGTGTTCTTTGCTGTGGTTATGCCTCCTTTCATCTGTTGTTGTTTGACCATGTGGTTAGTGGCCACTATGTGTAGCTAGCCACTGTGCTTTTGCCATTGGTCTGCATGTGTTCTTTGTTATGTCCGTGCTTCCTTGCTTGCTGTTGTTGTTTGACCATGTGGTCAGGAGCTATTTTGCGTAGCCAGCCAGTGTGCTTTTGCCATAAGCCTGCATGTGTTCTATGTTGTACCAATGCCTCCTTTCTTGCTGTTGTTTGACCATTTGGTTGGTGGCCCTTTTGTGTAGCCAGCCTGTGTGCTTTTGCCATAGGCCTGCATGCATTCTTTGTTGTGGGTTGCCTCCTTGCTTGCTGTTGTTGGTTGACCATGTGACTGGCTGCCGTTTTGTGCAGCCACCCTTTTTTCCAGTTTTCAAAGCCATGTTCTAGGGAGATTGATAGAAGAGGAATATGCCTTTTTGTATTTGTTCATTTTTTATACTTTACCTGATATCAGTTTAATATTATGCTTGAGGATCATTGTAGTATCTGATTATTAACAGTGTTTTATATTATATGCATTTTTTACCAGCATCTCCTTGCCTCCAAATGGGTTTCTCATAGTTCCCTAGTATACCCTAGAACACCAGCAATTAGTATTGTTGTTATTTATTATTTTTGCTCTTTTAATTTTTTTTATTTTAATGTTTTTATTTATTTGTATTTTTTTTAAAACATTTTTCCACTTTTCATCCACCACCTGGCAGCATTATTTTTTTTAAGCATTATTATTCCATTTTCCCCTAGACCCCCTGCCTGCCATAGGTGCACACACACCAGCATTCATCTTTTTAAGGATTATTCCATTTCCCTCTGGGCATCCTTGCCTGCTATAGGTACACACCAGCATTCATTTTTTAACCATTATTTCTTTTTCCACTGCACCCCCCTGACTGCCACAGGTGTCTCCCTTAGATGCGCACACAGCAAACAGTTACATCTATATTTTGTTATCCTGATTCGAAATTACATAGTATGTTCTGGTGGTGTGGTTTCACTACAGAATAGATACACTATTGCTGCTAATTATTTAGAATAATAATGATCACTTAAGTAACCGCACAAAATTATTTTGTCTTTGTCTGTACTAATTCAAACTACAACAATGCCACATTTCACAAAATATTTTTCTTGCTTGTTTGCTTTTAGGTGCACAAGAGACATCACCCACAGTACTGCCAGACAGAAGGCCTGTGCAAAGTGTTGTGACCACACAACAGTGCGTGAGTCCTCCAATCTCTTCCACTTGTGCAGCTAACTGCTACTGCCAACTTCAAGATGGCCCCAAAGAAAGGTGCTGACAAGAAAGGAGAAGAAGAAGTAGATTTCCACCACTGGATTGTCGGCCAAAACCTTTTTCGGGGGTCGTGTGGCTGCCACAATGGCCTCTGGGGAGCGAGCTGGAAGGAGCATTCCAGCATCAACAGCACCACCCCAACCTGAACCCATGGCCGTGTCTCTTAGTGAGGGAACCACTGCAATCATGTCTACGCCCACGAGCAAAGTAGTACCCAATCCCTGCTGGAAAGTCAGGAAAGTGGACAACAGCCGCAGCCAGTCATGGATCTTCCTGAAGTAGGAGCAGAATAGGAGGTTTTGCTTCCTGCTGGGCAAGAACCTCCTCTTTTATAACCATTCGCTTCCAGATCTCCAGTAAGAAAAAGGATGGGTACTCCACCATCATCTCCAAGCCCCCCTTCTGATGATCTGGACATGGAGTGGACCCCGACTGAGTCCAAGACACGTGAGGAGAGGCAAAGGAAAGGGAAAGTTCCTGAAAGCCTTAGAATTATGGAAGGGGGAGAGGATGAGGAGCCAGTCATTGTGGAAACCGGCCCAGAGGAGACCAACATTACCCCTTCTATTGTCATGTCTTTTAGGATAGTCTCATCATGGATACCCCATTATTACATACATTGTCCTATCCACACGATGAATAACGATTCGAAACAGGTGACCTTTTACCTAGCAGCTTGCTCCTGTCTCTTCGACACCAGGCTCTAAGTATTCTATCATAATCCCTGTGCCTGACATACAAAAACATGTCCCCATGCACCGCAGAATTATTCTGTATAAGGGTCACCACTTTTTTTTCATCCTTGGCCAACAGCCAGCTGTGAATGATCACACTTGTTTAGAAAAACATCAGTGGTTGTTTTCAAAACATTTATGATTGTTTTCAAAACATCCATGGTTGTTTTAAAAACATATCGATTCTTGGACAAACCCTGGAGTGACCACTTTAGTATAAAAGACCCTCACTCCCCCCGACAAATTAGAGGAGAATTCCTTCCAAGCTGAAGACGGGGTCCTGCATGCTGATTTTTTGACACGCAACGGTCTGACATCCCTTGTGGGGTGTCATCGTCGAGACAGAGATGGCGTCCTTCATTCTCAACCATCAGGTGAGGGGGCTGGTTCATCCCTGGGGATTTCTTGGCTGTAGATACCCACACATATGCACATACATGCTACACTCAGGTCTAGGATAGGTATATTTAGGTGAATTATTTTAAGTTGCGCATATTAGGAATATGCAAGTGCTACTGTTTTTATCTGAGCTGCTTATGTTCATTTTATTAGCACTATGGTAGGAATGTATCTACTATTTACAATATGGATACTTACCATATCGTTTATATGCTTCTGTCTCCTGATTGTCGCTGCACAAAGGTTTTACACAAGACTGCCACTTGAGCAATAAATACTTATTGAAAACGTCCTAGTCGCCATCTTGTGTATTTTCTGAGAATAAGAGAGCACGAGTGTCTCAGTGAAATGTACTGTACTGTTTTCCACGATTCCTGAGGAATCAGGGTTGTCATGTTCAGTGGTTGCCAGAGACTACCTACACCACTATAGAATACAGGGGGGTGGTAGTGGCACTGTAGAGCTAGCTGGTCTAACAGCTGGCATATCCTGTGGGGGTGTCCAGAGTCAGTTTGGACACCAAGCCCTCAGTTTAGGTCATCCAAAACGTGCAGGTCCTGGGGGATTCCTAGGAACTACGCAACACTATTCAACCTGCTCCGACATTACCCCTTCTAGTCAACCTGCTCCGAGGGATGTGCTACTACCACCATCACCAGTTTCTATTTTTGTCTCCGGCTACGACCTGTATCTACCACTACCTCAGTAGTATGCTCAACTTACTTTTGTTATTCTGAAGTGTGATGGAACCAACGATTTTAATTGGTTCTGAAAAAATCAAGACACTTTACTTGGTGATTCACAAATGAGAAACATTCATTAAAACCTGATTTCCATACAATATAATTAGTGTGAAATATAGTTTTATCAGTAAAACTGTATTTCTGTGCAAATTTAGTGAGCCTTTCAACGGAAAATATGCTGTCTGTAAGTACACTACAGCTCAATGCTTTAGTACCATTAAATTGACACATTGCCGTCCTCATGTCCGTTAAAGGTAGGTGGGTCGCGAAAGTTTGTTGTTCAAAAAATTGGGTTATGCTTCTAACAAGTCTGGGAAGCACTGCTCTAACTGCATCTCTCTTATTACTTAACACCACTCTTAAGGCCTTCCATGCCTCTCCCTACCTGGTTTCACAGTCGTTAGGTTCCACGGCAATGTGTCAAGTTACCAAAAAATCACCTGCCTGCCATCAAGAGGCCCAGGGTGAAAGAAATCAGGAAACATGGAACATTTGACTGAGGAAGGCCTTGGAGTAAGTAGCAGAGAGGCCACTTTCAGCAAGACTGACCTTTATGGAAATTGAGAGGTTCATCCGGACTGACCTATGTGGAAATCTAGAGGTATTTCACAACACGCAGGTATCTCATCTCTGAAAGTCCACAAGGGTTCGAGTAGAGTCAGTCTTGTCTAGTGGATGGTTCCTATATGTAACTTATTCTGCCTTAGCCATACCAGCATTTCAGACATGCCAAATCTGCCAATGTCCACTAACCCAAAGTAACAGTACAAGACAGCACAGAATGCAAGTGAACACAGAATACATACCTTCAAACTTTGAGATATGCCAGACCTCTCCTCAACAGATATGGTATGTTTCACGCTTATTCATCAGTAACATTACAAAAGTGGCCACAAGCCCTGCTAAAACATTCTCAAGCACTACCCTAGGTCTAAAGACAGCTGGTAATGCTAAACTCTTAAATAATTCCTCATCCGTGAGAGACAATATAACTATGCCATCTGATAGTGCACAATCAATGACTTTAGAATCCTAAGATATAAGTAAGAGTGGACAGGATACATTATTAAATTGCAATAAAGGCCATTATGGTGGAGATATCCAAATAATATTTTAAAATATTACTATTAAATGACCACATGGTAGATTGCCATGCCACCACAACCCCCATAACTGTGTTACAGGTGCCTATGATCTAAGCATCTACTTACACATTCCAATTGATGTTATTGAGAATAGTTGGTGCCAGTGATATTTACCCAGTGTTCAGAACACAATTGTTTACCCTCCTTTCCAGTTAAAAAAACAAATAGTTAAATAAAAGAAGAACAATAAAAATGTCAAAGAATAAATTATGTGGTTTTATTCTTGCCCATGACATCACAGTCACAAGCTGTCTGGTTGGTTCCTCTTGTCTCCTAGCCAAGGAGGATGAGCTTGGCAGCTCTAGATAAGTCATAAACAATACCTACTCCTTAAACTCGCCCTTTCCCACACAGTACAGAATGGGTATGTCATCAATGGTGCCTGAGCCCACCCCAGACAATGACTAAAATAGACATTCACTTGTTGCTGGAAACCAAAAAAAAAGAAAACAAAGGTTTCCACATAGGGAGTTTTTTTCCCTGTAAGTGGAGGTCCATGTTAATTTTCCCTGTCTATCATGGCAGAACCTGACTGGCGACCATGTGGTGGTAGACCACCTCCTATGATGGACTGGTGGCAGACTAGGGCTCAATGTTTAGGACTTATTTACTCTGACATCAGAGTTACTGGTAACTCTCATATTAGTATCTCTGGGATGTTGAATCACCGGAAATTACCAGGTGCTATACCTGAAAATAAGAATAAGGCCTTAAATCGAAAGGAGAACTACCAGTCAAGTAGAATGGGGACTTCATGAATTTATGTAGATTAACTCGCTCTGCCAAAATCTAAATGGCCTGCTGGTGGTTAGCTTTAATTTGAATCAGCACATCCCTTACAAACTTACTCCCTTATTTAAGAGTCAGTGAGGGGAACATACACTCAGCCCCTAAAGTTCAATTTTATTTACAAAAATAATAATAATATAATAATTTAAAAAAACACAACAACATTTTCATGTTTGAAGAGCATGCTCATCTCACAAGGATAGCTTTTTTCTCTATGGAGCTAAACGTATCATTGAAACTTGGGCAGATATGCAACACCAAGAGCACAGCTCTTGTAGATCGCCTTAATGTCAGCACTAACAGCAGCAAGGAAATCTTTACCATCATCAAAGATTTTACTGCACTTCCTGCCCCCTCCAGCAACATCACCACCTCACAAGACCTTTGCAACAAAGTCTCTGAACTCTTCTGTAACAAAATAATTTCCATATACAACAACTTTGACCCTCAACCGGACCCCATTACCATCCCAACTCAACTTCCCATCATAGCCAATGAATGAACCCTGACCTCATGGCCTGCCATCACCATCATCAGAATCGCTAACACCATGAATACCCTCCACTTGGAGACTCCATCTGACACTTGCCCCATAATGCCTTCACCAAAGGACTGTTACCAATCGGCAAAGCACAAACACATACTTAATGCCTCCATCGACTCAGCCACATTCCTAGACAGCTGGAAATATGCCACCATAATGTTCCAACTCAAGAAACCATCCGTTGACCCAGCCACACTTTCCAACTACAGACCCATCTCCTTCCTACCATACCTGGCAAAGGTCTTAGGGAAACTAATCAACTGATACCTTACTGTTTACCTCAGTAACCACAACTCCTTGACACCACATAGTCTGGATTAAGGCCCAACCACAGTATAAGAACACTGCTTATCAATTCCACAGTCGATATCTGCATGGTCCTTGACAGAGGAAACATGGCAGCCCTTATTCTCCTGATATTCTCTGCAGCATTTGACAGTGTCTCACGTCCCATCCTCATTAGGCGCCTGCACAAGATTGGGATCTGCTCCTTCTTAAAGGATGGAAAACAAGCTGTCAGCCTGGCACCTTACTCCTCAGAAGCCCACAAACTCATTTTTAAAGTGCCCCAAGGCTCATCACTGAGCCCCACCCTCTTCAACGTATACATGATCCCTCTGGCCCAATGTCATCCATGCCCACAACCTCAATGTTCTCTCCTACGCAGATAACACAAATCATACTCTCCCTTGGACGTGGACAAGACCCCCAACACAGGAACCAAATTCACCACCTGCAAGACCGAAGTCGCTTACTAGTTGAAAGCTACTATCTCTTGCTCAAAACTGACCAGATAGAAGTACGGACCTTCAGCAAAAACACCACACCATGGTGTTGTGTGTTACCCAGCCCATGCACTCGCCAATTGAATACTCCACAAACGGAAAGTAGTTATACACATCTTTATTCTTCAGTGTGTAAGCAAGAACACAACGTTCTAAACTTGCATTCACTTCATTACCCTCCAAGGCCTATCTCACATGTCTAAGGAGTCCATCGGGAACCAAAAGAGTTCTGTCATTCTCTATTTACATGACACTACATCTCCTCCTTTGTTAAATACTAAGTTACAACTTTGTTTATAATTAAATAAGCAAATAAATAGATTAATAAAACCATAAATAATTACAAATACATATACACTGATAACTCTTCAATGAGCCTTCATGGCGCTTGGATCACATGGCCTAATCGGATCATCGGTAACCGGGAGCTGGCAGTTGAAGTGTAAGTGATCTGCATAGGTGAGGTGGAGACAACAGCAGTCACAGGAACATCCACTGTCTGTCCAGACCCAGTCTTTATAGTGACATTGATGTTTGGTGAGTGATGAGCCACATTTCTGAAGTGAGAAGAGTATCTCGTAAGGGACTTCCCAGGACGTTGGGCAGTTACCATGTGTCCTTTGGTGGTTGTGACAGTAAAGGGCTCAGCCTCGAATGGGGCATCAGATTTTTGCTTTTTGGATTGTCGAACTAGTACTCGATCTCCTCTCTTGAAATTGATATCATGACATTGCTTGTCAGCATAGATTTTCATTTTCTGTTTGCAACCAGAATCCTCTGTGTAAATGCCTTTCTCAGTCTTTGATCTGAGATTGGTCCATTGCGGAAACTTGGTTGTCATGACTCTCCCGAACATTAAAGTTGCAGGGCTTTCCCTTGCAGTTGAGTGAGGGGTCAATCGGTAAGTTCAAAGAGTGGTATTCAAGCAACCTTGAGGTTGAGCTTCTCTAACGCAGCACGCTGCACAGCTTTCTTTAGAGTACTCATGAATCAATCTACCAGGCCATTGGCCTGGGGCCAAAGAGGAGTACTTTTCTGATGCTTTACATTGAGATGGCTGAGAAAGTCTCTAAACTCTCGACCATTGAAGGATGGGCTATTGTCAGATTTCAAGATCACAGAGACAACCCATGTCGCAAAGATGCCATCTTAACTTTCAATAACTATTTAATGAGTGATGGATGAAAGATCTATCAGTGGAAAATGGGAGTACTAATCAACAATGACCATTAGATGATGTCCATTCTCAAGAGGACTGAAGAAATCAACAGCAATACTCTCCCAAACATGGTTAGGCAATTCTGACATGTTTAAAGGGTGCTGAGTAACTCTGGATGAGAGACAGTTGCATAAATGACAGGCCTTTAACTCTCTTATAACCCTTTCATCAAGAAGAAGAAACCAGACTCTGTTTCGAAGAGCTCTCTTTGTGTCAAATATTCCTCGATGTCCCTCATGGGCCAATTCAATTATCGATTGACAAGATGAGGCCTTCTTGAGTCACAGACAGTTTATCTCTGACTTTTCAGAATTTTAGGTACTGACTGTCACTGCTGACAGTTTAAGAGTGCTGGTTCCACGACTGATGGGCAATAATGTCTTTCAGCTTCAGCATGTCACTGTCTTTGCCTGTAGCAGTGACAATTTGTTCTAATGACATGGCAGCTGGTGTGTTAGATTTTACAATACAATTTATGGTGGCTTCAGCTGTCTTAGATGGGGTACCAGGGCATTGTATGGGAACTCTTGAAAAATAATCATCAGGATTTTGATCTTTCCCTGTATGGTGGGCGATGGTGTAGTTGTATTCCTGTAATCTCAAACCCCAACGTTCAATACAAGGAGGCATCTGGACTTTTGGATTGCGAAATACTGTCAATATTGCTTGATGATCGGTCACTACTGTGAAAGGTTTCCCATATAAGAACACAAGGAAATATTCACAAGCCCACACCATTGCCAAGCTTTCTTTCTCTGGTTGTGAATAAGCATGTTCAGTTAGCGCCAAGCTTTTACTGGCATATGCCACAACATGTCTGCGAGCATTCGGCTGTACATTGTGCTGTGCAAGGAATGCGCCTAGCCCGACAGGGCTAGCATCAACTACAACCTCGGTATGAAGCTTGGGATCAAAGTAGACTATTTCAATGGCATTCTCGATGGCTTGCTTGATCCTCTTGAAACTTACTCCATACTCATGTGACAAATGAAACACAACATTAATTTTTGTTAGTTCTTGTAATAGTGCACTGACGATGGCAAAATCTTGTATGTATCTAGAACAGTAAGTGGCCATCCCAAGGAGTGAACGTAACATGGAAATGTCCTGTGAGGGATAAGTAGTAGATAGCGCTTGCACTTTAACTGAATCAGGTGTCATATCCCCATCAGAAAAGATGTGGCCAAAGAATTTCATACTGGTCTTATGAAATTCACATTTGTCAGCATTCAAAGTTAATCCAGTATTATTTAGCAAATGATATACTTTAATGAGATCTTTTTTATGCTCTTTCTGAGTACCTCCGAAAACAAATATGTTGTCACTATAGTTGAAGGCATTCACAACAGGTTGTATGATACGTTGAATTACATCTTGGAAAAGTTCTGCAGCAGAGGATACACCAAAACTCAGTCGCTTACAGTGAAACAGAGCAATGTGTGTAGAAAAAGGTTGCTATGTACCTGCAATCTTCTTCAAGTTCCAACTGGTGATATCCTTTGTTTAGGTAAAGTCAAGAGAAAAACATTGCACCATTCAATTGAGCTATCATACGCCTCCTTCGCAATTTCACCCAACCCTTGTTTAAATATTTCATCATAGCACTATTCCGTCAGTTTCACAAACCATAGATTTGTAGTTACAATTGGCAGTTATGTGGCCACTGCTTTGTGCAGTCTGCTGAGATGCCAAGAATTGAAAGACCCTGGAGGAAGAACAAAAATGCATGGCCCAAATACTGGCATTGTCAGAACCTCACACTGCATTCATCCTCAAATCCAGAGATCTTTGCCATGCTACCAAGGACACCCTTCCACTCTCAGAACTCACCTGACTCCCAGAGGTAACTCAGCTTGCAGTATGCTATATACAATATGGGCTTTTAATATATTACATGAAGAACACAACTGCAGATACACAGCATCTGGGTAAAGAAAACACTCTTAGGAAATAGGAACATGTGCACTGTTCAACATGAAGTAAAATGTGTGAAATTAACAGTGAATGCATCATTGACTTGGATTGCCTTAAGGGTTAATGGTTTGCGTACTTCTTGCATTGTCACACTTTTCAGGTCATCCAACAGCCCTACACCTCTAAGATACAGTCGCTGCAGCACGTAGTGTCGCAGGGCTCGGCCATGAGTCCGATTCTATTTAATTTATGCATGCGACCTTTGGCCGAACTTATTGAGGGCCATGGTGTTCAGACAGTATCTTATGCTGATGACACATAACTATAACGTTGGCTCAGGATAACAACAAAGCCACAGATGATTTCAAACTGTGTCTGGTAGACCTGGCCAACTGGATGACGGACAGTTGTCTGAGACTGAATGCAAATAAAACAGACCTCCTTGTGGTCGGGAAACAAACATCCATCTGGTCCACTCTTTGTGGCCAAAAGAGCTAGGCCCTACGCTGATTCCTAAACCAAAGGTGAAAAATCTAGGAATCTGGTTTAGTTCCACCCTATCTTTTGAAGATCAAATCTTGTTGGTACCTGAAAAATTATACAGAAGATTTTGGGACTTCTACCTGACCCTGCGCAAAGAACAGTAGCTCAGGCCCTTGTGGTATCACGGATGGATTAATGTAATGTACTCTATCTACGGGCCTCTAAGGGCAGGCTTCAAATGCTCCAGAGGGTACAGAATGCAGCAGAGTGACTGCTTTTGAATATTCCCAGATGCGATCCAACGGGGCCAGTCCTGGCAAAGCTTCACTGGCTTCCCATTGAGGAGAGGATCTCCTTTAAAGCTATGTGCTTTGTACATAGAATCATTAACGAAAAAGGCCCCCGGCTATCAGTCTCCTTTGATTAAACCTTACTTTCCGAGTCGGTGTTTGAGATCATCTGGAACTGATTTGACCAGAGTTCCCAAATTTCATAGAACACGTCTTGGCAGCATTTCTTTTAGGTTCCTGGCAGCCAAACAGTGGAACCGACTGCCGCTGAATCTTAGTCTAGGACGTTCTGAAGTCCTTTTTTTTGGAAACATCTAAAAACTTGGCTTTTTAGAAATGGCTTCGTTCATTAACAATTCAGGGACGCCCGTTACCAGATTGACAGTTGGAATTAAGCATGGGGACACTCCGGATAGGAGTAACCAGGTGCTTTACAAACTGCTAACATAACACATAACATAACATAATTCACTCATTGCTGAAAAATAAAACATTGTGTTTGCTTGTAAAGTTAAGACCCTGAAACATAGGGCCTGATTGGGGCCCATTTTGAAGTCTGTTTTGGTGAGCCCTGACTCACTACATTCACAATCATATAATCTCTCTCTCTCTGTCTCCAGACAGCCCATTACTGTTGTTTACAGAGGGCTGCATCTGTCTCACACAGCATAAATGAGCTGTCAACAAGCTGTTTATCAGGATCAAGAGAGTCCTGATCCCATAAACAGAGTGCCAGAGGGGTCCATGAGCAAATACAGTAAAAGCCATCTTCTTGTTTGGCAATGCACCATACAACAGCTGACTAGTTTTACTACCATATTATGTGGCTTACAAGACAGAGGTGATGCTTATGCAAAAATATCAAACCATTAAACAAACAGATCTGAGGATATAAAAGTGACGCTAACACCTCGAAGAACAATCCACGTCCAGAATCTGCCAAACAGATTGAATTAAGGAGACTGCACTAAACCATGGTTCAAAAGGTGTACTATGGCCTGGCTCTGGCCCTTATTATAGGAGTCATACTTGTGAATTGCGAACCTGCTGAATCTGACGAAGGTAATGTATGATCAATTTATCATCCAACTTGAAAATAAGGTTCATTAAGGCAATCCTGTATGCTGACCCATAATTTCTGGGGCAAAAAATGAACACAAATGTTGCTGGGTTGGTACACAGAATGAGATTATGGTTTTAGTTTCGCATAATGTGTTCCTTCATTTTGTCCATGCGGCACCTGGGCCCTTTCTTAATAGTCGAAAGGTGTTTATTTCAAGGTAGGACGCATCTCGAAGGTCCTTGATTTAGTATGAGTTTTAAAGTTCAGTGGATGTTTTGGCAAACTACAAAAACTATTGAACACTCTAATAAATGATTTACTGCTAATAGCTCTTTCATGGTCCAAAACTGAAATCTGTATCAAGACTTTATAAAAGCTTTGTGCAATGTGACATTGGCAGTATGACCTTTAGAACAACTTTCAGTTGTTCATTCTTAAAAATGGTTTCAATTGTGCAATTATAGATGCCAATTAGAGGTCTGAAATATTGGCTAAAAATATCAAAGTGTAAAATTTAAAAAAGCCAGTTGTAGTTACACAGCAGATGCAGCCGTCAAGAGCAGTGAAATACAACGTGCAGGACTGGGATCTGGGATCTAAAAGGGCATTTGAATAGCAGGAGTGGAGGTAATGAGGAAACATGAACTATACTATTCACCCTTCCAAACCTTATGAGATGGTCAGTCATGATCAGTGTATGTGTCTATATCTATATGGTACTTAAAGCATGAACCTAGTCGAAAGGCAGCAGAGTGCTCTACCCGGTTAAAGGCAAAGATATAATGACCAAGTGATTGGAGAGGAGCTGGGCTCTTGGTGTGGAGGTGACTATTAGTGGCAAGTGATCAATGGATCTGGCTACATGCCATGACTGCAACTAGATACTGAACGCTATCTCCCTGAGTTGTGTAGATGTATTGCTGATATTTAGTCATTCATTTTAAATCTCTCTGCGCCGAGAGTTTAGACTGGTCTCCACAAAACCACTTCCGGTGGAGGCCATGTCCACCAATTTGAGTACAAAACTTATAACATGAGATTTATCTGCAAATAGATTCCCCTTTCTCTAAACATCTACCCCACTAAATTACAGCTGAAGGCAGAGAATGCCCTCTTTAGTCTTCAAAAATGTAGTTATTCTAATTTTAAACTGATGAAGTGGTAAAGAGAATGGATATATTGGGGAAACAGATGAAGAAAGAGAATGGCACCATCACCCAGTACAAAACAATGTGACTAGGTCCATTGTTTTGCTGCTCTTTTCCAGTAGTCTGCTCCATACGAAATGCAGTAAATTCAACATCTCCAGTTCTCTTAACATGGCGTCAACAAGTGCGACATGTGCGCTCTATCCTATTTAAAGGATGCTAGCACTCTAGCTCACTGCTGAACCTCGGTGGTGAAGCCATAATAGAGCAGTAGTGTCCTAAGGCCCCTGCTCTCCGCTGAAGCGGGGACAGGAGGGCTGCTATGGGGGTCTGCTGGGCTGATCAGACAGTCTCTAATACCACCAGCACTTGTCGGAACAGGGCAGCCAGCAAGGGTTCACAGGCAGCGGTTACTTAAGGCACAGCATCTTCTTGGGGATTGTGGTCCACATGTGCATTCCTCACTGAAACCACACAGAGTTGTTCATCTTTCATTGGGAGGAGAAGGGGGGTGGAGAGACTCATTCTAGCGCTGCAGCAGTAACATGCTGATGGTGCACCCTGCAGGACCAGCACTTGTCACCACGAACAGCAGCATAGGCTTAGCAAAGGTTGGTAGCATGGGGTGATTACAGGGAGAGAGAGAAGGCATGCAGCAGAAGACCTGTTCTTAAGGATGTCCGAGTCTTGTTCGAAACCCAACACTGAAACTGAGCTCTGTTCAAGTTTTCCCTCTATATCTTCAGCCATCTTTGCCTATAACATGACAAGAAAACCAGATAAAACTAATTAAATAATTAGGATAACTAAATGTAGGGTATTCCCTCCCTCTGTATGCTCTGAAAGAATTGTTATGTATCCTGAAAAAAAGCAGGCACAGATGATTAATAACTTGTGGATGAGGAGAAGGAAGGATGGGTCAGAGGGAGTCATGAGAGCAGCAAATTAAATACTGTTTCATGGATTTCGACTACGCTGCCTTTTGGGACACATGTGCAAAGCTTTGTCAAATGGCCTTACATCTGGACTAGGTGACTAAATGCTAGAATAGTACTGAGCCCAGAGAAATAACGTTGCTAGTGTACCTCTTCCCTGGCCTGTGACAACTGATGCATATTTGCCAACATTCTCTGCAAATATCTAACGATATGTAGAGAATGGTGCATTAAGGCTTTTCAACCGATGGCCGAATATAGCTTAGCGGGTTTATGTGGGCAATTTTTATTGGTACATGATATTTGCATCAAGCAACAAGGGGATGGGAGTTTTATGAGAGACTGGCTCAGAGTGATGTCAGGCCATGGTTCCCAGGCAGTTCTGGGACAATGTATACGCCATAGGAGAAGTAGACACAGGTGGCGTTCATTGGCAGGTATGGGTGCCTGGTGCACCAGGTTTCACAACTTTTAGTGAGAAGGAGGGGGACGTGGATTGCTCAGAAGTTAGTATATCTGTGGCAGATATCTTTGTATAAATCTGTGTGTTGCTTATTAAAAACCTCTGTATTGGGATGTTCAGCGGAATGAAATTTGGCCCCATTTTACCAAAATAAATCTTGCAGGAGAACTTTACGAGCTCAAAACAACTTCGGATGTGTTTTAAGTGGGGGTATTTTTTGACTGGCTACTCCTTTACAATAGAATATTTGAATTGAAATAAAACCTGTTGTATCAGGTACACCTTTCACTCAACATATCATAGCTTTTTCTGACAAGGTGATGAAGAGCATTCTACTGTTAGAGACACTTTATCACCATTTTACATTTTTTGAATATTATTCATATTTGTTCTTAAAAGTTTATGAGCAAACCCATTTTCATTAAAAGACAATACAGCTAATTGTTGCAGATGAACAATTTTGCCATGGTGAATGTGCCTTAAAGTTCATATCCCTAAAATCAGGGTTGTGCTCCTGACAAATGTTTAAATTATGCCTAAAAACTAATGTTTATCAATTTGAATGCATTGAAATTTGAGCTACTCAGAAGAAATAATCCTAGGGTTTAATCATCAAAAACATTGCAGCACAGGTTTGTAAACGTCCACATAAATACTACTAACATCTTACAAAAACGTTTGTGTGCAATCTGATTTGTAATAGCAACATTTAAGACAATCTAATGCATCTATTGATCATAGGAGAGGGACAGGTCTGGGCTTACCCTTGGACCCTAGAGCTCCATGTCTGGCCAAAAACTACATGGGATTGTCCTAACCCTTGGATAAAATTGTTCATAATGACTATTGCTCTGTTAAGGTCTATCTCTTCCAACATCTCTATTCATTGTAGATGGGTTCATGCATGCTCATGCCAGAGCAATAGGTTTGTCATCTCCCATGGATTACATTAGAATATTGTGCGATATTAGTGCTTTGACACTGTTATTGGCATTATTGTGTGAATTTAACATCAATCCATATTTTTGACTGGACATGTATGGTACCTTTACTGAAATCCTCTCATGGTGGCAGATGTGCTGAGGAATGGTGAATATGTAACTCACATTAACAGGGTATAGTACTAGAAAGATGGAGAGAGCAGATGGTAAAGGCTACCCGCGTTTGGCTTCAAGTGCTGAGGAATTACTTTAATTGCTACATCTCCCTCTAAATTTGTTTTTTTCTTTACTCCTTCTTCTCAACAACTCTTATCTCATATGCTGCTTGTTTCTGTTTCATTTTCTCTCTGTATCCATTCTCTAACTCTAGACACCCACTCACTCTTCCTATCTTCTCTTACAACCTCTCTGTCAATTCTCTTCCATTCATTCACAGATTGTTCATGTCATGTCACGTGTGTGATTATCTCTTGCAATCCTACCTTTGAGCATGAGGATACTGGGATGATGGCAATCTGTCACTCTCCCCATCTGAAAATAAACTTTATACAACGATACAGCCTGCTGTGGCATGTGTAGGTAGGTCCATTACAACTGCTTTACTGCATGTCTCAATGAGTTCAACCCCACCCTCCGCTTCGATCATTGGCACATCAGAGTATCCACTTTTATAGTTATCCTTTGGGGTCAAAATTCACATTTGGTTCAACCAATATTCTCACCAAGCCTCTGGAATTTCCCCACATTGTTAATAGAAGTACTCAATATGCACAATTTGTGTCCACAAACTTGCATTCATATGCTTGATTCAAGAAGAGTTGGTCAGAGTCATGAATAACCGAATATGTGCTATTGCATGAGTTGACTACCACTGTTAATGCAGACATGCTGATTTTCAGTTTGTGAGTATGGTTTAGTGTTTCTGCCCTCTTCAAACTTCTGTGCAATTAGCAGAATCGTTTTTCACTTTAGTGCTGCTTTTTCCATGTGAATGCCATGCGCATGGATGACAGATGGTTTCAAGTTAGGAGTGAATGTTTATGAAACTCCAAATCAAGTATACAAAATTCAAATTTTTGATGACCTTGGGATTTATTTGTGCAAATTATTCACTTTATAAGCACTGTTGTACCAAGAGAGCCTGTCAACACTTTTTTTTTTACTATTTGACACATATGAGTTTAGAAAATCACTCCAATGAGGTTGGGACCCGACTACAGACACAGAAGACAGACCACCTTTTGCAACCTATATATCTTATGTAATGATATTCAATAGCTGCCAGAATTCAAAGTAGGGTCTTTAGTTTCCTGAGAAAAAGACGGCAAGAAATAGCTTGTAGCGCCAGTGGCAAGTTATTCCAGGCTCTTTCTGTGAGACTATATGAACAGGAGTGAGATGATAAGCTTTAAGATGCTGCAATGGATTCTCCCTAAAACATAATGCATGAAGAAAATTATATTGGAGACTCTAGTGAATTATTAAGTGAGGAGTTCTCTGTTCGATATTAATGCTGTGCGTATACCAGCTTGTGACTGCTGTCAAGGCCACTGACCTGGAATTTGTATGCAGGAATGATATTGGACCTCAACTTTCCTCTAGGATGACTCCGGACCAAGACTACAACTCTAAATCAGCAGGTGTCCCAGAAGGGAAGGGGGGATGAGAAGAAAGAAAGAAAAAGATCCTAGACATCAAGGGCCTGATTCACAGAACTAAATTACGTAAAAAACGTAAAGTTAGTACTTTTTGGTATTCACAGAATACACTTACTCATTTTGGTATTCACAGAATGAACTTACTCATTTCGGTATTCACAGAAGTTAGTAGTCGTAACTTTAGGACTGCTAAATGCCTTCTGTGAATACCGAAAGTCTTAAAGTTAGGATTTTTCTCAGTTTAGGAGTAGTAAAGTTAGGACTCCTAACTTTACTACTCCTAAAGTTAGTTCTGTGAATCAGGCCCCAAGATTTTGTGTAGGGGAACCTCCAGAAAGCCTTCTCCTAATTCGATTGCTGAGGGTCTTCTGTCAGACCGTTGCACGTCTCAGACTGGGATTGTATACCTGTTATCTATTCACAAGAGAGAGAGAGACCTTAGTGTTCATGTTACATCAATTCTCCTTATACACAAACAATCATTACGTACCAATATCTGTGCACTTATAATCTATAAGCTTTAACCATTACTTGCGTTTCTGACCTTTACTTCGGGATCCACCTGTATACTCGAGTAGAGAACCTCCTTGCTTGAAATCCACTCTGAATCACTGCTTTTCTTTCTCAATACTGAGCAGCAGAGGATAAACTAGTTATTTCCTTAAGATACATTAAAATGCTGCCATGAGTTAGTCCAAATTTTTCTATACTTAGGAGTTGAAAATGTTAGTTGAACACGAAGAAAAGAAAAAATGCCAGCTAGTGCACTAACCTTAGTCTTTGTTTAGTTTTCAGTTATTTCAGTAAGGAATCCTTAAAACACATGTTAACACTGCTCTTTCGACTTTTACTATTTCAGGAAGAACAATTCAGGCAGATGAGGAGGCTCACCATTTGAGCAGACGCGAAGAATCAGGTAAGGATCTCATGAGAACTCCAGGCAAAGTATCAGGGTTCCAGGCGGGAGGTCTTTTGGGGGAATGCAGGTTTCCAAATCAGGGCAGGAAGAAGGAACCACTCTCTTTAAATGGAATGAAGCCACGCAAGACCTTGTGGTTTGGGCATGGTATTTACACTGTGCTCAAGCAAGATGGCTGCTCCTACCATGTGACACCTGAATCCCACGAGATTTCGTGTATCACCGATTTCTAGGGAGAGTGGGCCAGACAATCAGTAGGAAAAAGGGCCCCTGGGAATCAATAAAGCCCTAATGGGGGCTTGAACTGACCGGGACAAAAGAAAAATGGTCCCGGGAATAGTGTATGGCAGCCTAAAGGGTCTTTGGAGTAAAAGGCCCCGGGAAATGATCTATTGGAACACAAAGGGTCCTTGGAACGAAAGTCCCTGGGGGAAGGCAATATGAGCGACAGAACGAAATCCCAGGACACAAATAACATAACAGGGAGCAAGAGAACCCAGATCCTTGACAGTCCCCTCCTGACTAGGATTGTTTGCTTGGTTGATTAGGGTGCATACCTCTGTCAATAAGAAACCACATTTTTAACACTTGTAATGGGAGTAACAGTTTCTGAATAATGGGTAATGAATCACCTATAAAAATTTGCGAAACCTAGGAAGCTCTGTATTTCCTTAGGGAGTAATTCATGATGTCATCTATGTACACAAAGAAACATATATCCAATAAGTCTCTTAGGATCCTGTTAATAAATAACTGGAATGCTGCTAGTACCTTACAGAGTCCGAACGGCATTACTGTATATTCAAAGAGGTCAAACTTAATGTGAAAGGCCATCTTCCATTCATCGCCTTCTTTAACTCTGATGAGGTGGTAAGCCTCTCGCAGGTCCAATTTGATGTAAATGATTGTATTCCGCACTTGATCCAACAGAACTAAGATTAAGGGTAAAGGATAGCGATTTTTCACCGCGATTTTGTTAAGTGCCCTGTAATCAATATATGTGTGCAATTTCCCATTCTTTTTAAGGAACAAAGAACAATGGGATGGATACAGGTGAGGAAAAATGGTGGAAGAAACCAATGTCTAGTAACTTATCTAGACAGCTCTTTAGATGATGAGTTTCTAGATCGGACGGGGTGTATATTCTCCCACATGGTGGAATGGCCCCAGGAATTATATTGATTCTTCGGTCAAACTCCCTATGGGGAGGTAACTGAGTGGTATTTTTTTGTCAAAAACATCCTTGAAGTCTTGATATTCAATGGGTAGATCTGGGATAGTTCCCTGGTCAATAACTGCACAGGTAAAAGGAGATAATAGGGCTTGAGCGGTTTTATAGCACACGGATGAACAATGCCGCAAACACAAGCTCACAAAAGTAGAGCCCAATCAATATGAGGGATGTGGGTGTGCAACCAAGGCACCCCCAAAATTGTCCCAAAGGTGGGAGTGTCTATGAGGTCAAATGTCAGGGTCTTAGTGTGGCTATTTTCACAAACCAAAGCCAAAGGTATAGTTTGGTATTGGATTGTATATGATGAGAGCTCTGAGCCATCAACTGCTCACACAGGTTCAAGATTGTCTTTTTTTTATTCAAGGGATTTTAGGGAAGTTGCAAGAATGAGATATAAGAAATTGCCAGAATCTCCTGAATCTAGTAACATGAACAAGACCTTTTGTTATTGAGGTCAAATGATTACAGTGACCAGGATGGTTAGCTGACATGGGATACTTCCCATGGTGCTAGCCAAATATTGAGAGGCCTTTTTCTAAAACGCTGCTGATCTTTCTTGTTTTCCGTAATCTGTTGATTGACAACTCTTACTGCACACAGTTTTAGACTCCGTTAAGCAGTCCCGGGCAAAGCGCTCAGCCTTATTGTAATAGAGGCATAGATTTAACTTTGTCTTTGCTCTTTTTCCCTCACTTGATAAGGGACATCAAACACCTCCTATCTGCATAAGCTCTAAGGTATTTAGTCAGTGATCTAATTTGACAACCTGGTCTATAAACTCGGAGTAATTTTTTTTTTTGCGGGGGGCGACAATATCAGCTTGGGACTACTTTAAATTGTCCCACAGCCCCCTATAGAAGAGAGAAGTCCTTTTTTCCTCCGCCCACTGGATCTCAGCAACCAGTTTTTAGTCAGCAGGCGCCCAGGTCCAGCTCTCTACCTATCTCTGTTGGCCCTCGGACAGCTCTAGGGTTTGTGTTCTTCCAGGTCCCTTCTCCTCTGATGCATTCTTCTTCCTCTTCCTGCTTCTGCACCATTCTCTTCTCAAGCCTCTGCCTGCTCTCTTACCCACCCTTTTTACTGCTCCTGCTGTCTTTCTCGCCCTCTTTGCTGCTGCTCCTACCCATTTTCTGCCCATTTTTCTTACTCTACACTTCAGTCTTTACCCAATTGCTTCATTCTCCTACAGAAAGACTTCTCTTAATCTGATTGCTAAGGGTGTTCTGTCAGAACGTTGCTCGTCTCAGACTGGTGCTGTATACCTGTTATTGAGTCACAAAAGATAGAGAGGCCTTAGTTTACGCAAAGTGTTCAAGTTACTGTACATAAACTCTACTTACACACAAATAATCATTCAGTACAAATATCTGTGTACTTACGGTCTATAAGCTTTAACCACTACTAGGGTTTCTAGCTCTTACTTCAGGACCGTCCTTTATACTAGAGTAGAGAACCTCCTTGTTTGAAATTTGCTCTTAATCACCGAGTCCCTTTCTCAACACTGAGCAGGAGAGGATAAACCTGTAAGTTTCTTACATTAGATTAAAATGGCTCCCAAACGTTAGTCCCATGTTTTCTATTCTTAGAAATTCTCAATGTTAGTTGAACGCAAAGAAAAGAAAAAACATCAGCTAGTGCACTAATCTTAGTCTTTGTTTAATTTTCAGTTAGCTCCATACTGGATCCTAAAAAACATGTTAATGCTGCTCTTTCTCCTTTTTCTCTCTCAGGAAGAACTCACCACGGGAGAGGACACAAACATTCAGGTAAGGAGCTTGTGGGGACTCCAGGTGTAGTATCAGGCTTTCAGGCTGGAGGTCTTCAGGAGGGAATGCAGATTTTCAAGCAAGGACGGGAAGAGAGAACCACTCACTTCAAAAGTAATGAAGCCAATCAGGGCATCGTGGTTTGGCCGCAGGATTTTTACCGCGCTCAAGCAAGATGGCCACTGCTACTGCATGATACCCAAATTCTTTAGGGATTGTGGGTGTCACTGACTTTTCCTAGGGAGAGTGGCCAAGACAATCAGTAGGCAAAAAGGGACATGGGGAATGAACATGGCCTTAATGGGGGCTTGGGCCAACAGGGACAAAAGACAAAAGGCCCCGGGCATTAGTGTAAGGCAGCATAAAGGGTCTTTGAAATAAAAGGCCCCAGCGAATGATCTATTGTAAAGAAAGGGTCCTTTGAAGGAAGGGCCCCAAGGGATGGCAATATGAGCGACAGAACGAAATTCCAGGGCACAAATCACAAAAGAGGGAGTGAGATAGCATAGATCTTTGACTGCCCCTCCAAAAAAGAGTGTGCAGACATTGGCAGCGGGTTCCCATGAATGATCGTCTAGCCCATACCTTTCCAATCCACCAAATAAAATTGGCGACCCTTGGCTCTCTTGTCATACATGATGCGATAGACCTCAAACCTTATGTGGTCATCTACTTATATCAGAGGAGAGGGGCCCTCAAGACAAGTTTGAGCCCGATAGGGTAGAACCAAAGGAGCATGAAACACTGAATTCATTGCCAAATCATCAGACAATTGGAGTTTCATTGCCACTGGGTTGATGACTCTGAGGATAGACAAAGGACCCGATACCTGGGCTGGAGCTTGCAGAGTCCTTCCATTTTAATGTGCTTGATGGAGAGCCATACCAGATCTCCTTTGTAATTAGGCTGCTGTTTTTGATGTTTCTTGGCTTGCACCTCCATGTGTTCCTTCGACTCTCGTAATCATTGTTTAATGTGTATTTGGACTTGAGATAAGGGATCATGATTGTCCTGGATAGATGAAATATTGCTCAGGGCTTCTTGGTGGATCTGCAGGTAGAGCTTGCGGAAGCTTTCTTGTTACATAGTGAAATAGGGAAGTACCAGTGGCACAAGGCTGAGAGTTATTGCATGCACATTTTACTAAAGGGAGAATCTGTTTCCATTCTGAGGAAGTAGTGGGTAAAAACATTGAAGAATCTGTTCCAATTACTATTTTACTTGCTCTGCCTGCCAATTGGTTTGCAGGTGAAAGGCAACCAGAGTTGAGCATCAATGTCCAACGAGGTGCACAACCTCTGCCAGAATTTAGAGATGAATTGTGCTCTCCTATCAAAAAATATAACAGAAGGGAGACCATGAATCTGCATGACATGCTGAAGAAAAAGAGAGGACAAATCCTTTGACATGAGAAGTTTCTTTAGAGATACAAAGTGTGCCATGTTAGAAAATAGGTCTACAATTACCCAGAAAGTAGTATGTTTGTTGGAATTCGGAAGGACTGTGATAAAATCCACGCTTCTGTTATGCCGTACGTATGGGGGTGCTTGGAGAAGATATAAGAGTCCTACTGGCACTGAGTGGGGAGTCTTATTTCGGATGCGTTTTGGACAAGAATGAACATAGTTGTGTATGTTGTGTATGTCCTTAGGCAGGCCGGGCCACCAGAACCATCTTTTACAATTTGCTATTGTTTTCTAAATACCTGGATTTCCAGTTAGAGGGGTATCAAGACACCAAACTAAAGCTTCCTGCACTAGCTCTGGGGAAGGTGAAAATACATTGCATTTGATGGTAAAAGAGGACATCCTGTATTCTATTCCCATAATCATTCAACTATTCTCCCCTGTCAATCTGAAGGGCCTCCTGCCTTACTCTTTTGAGAAAGGCTTCTTTTTGGCAAACTCCTAGAACACTTTCTGGGAAGATGATGCTCTGTGGAGGCACGAAGTCCATTTCTTCGGTGGTATTTCCCCATCCATGACAGGGTATCTGCTGTTGTTTCTTGAGCCCCGGGGTGATATGTTATCATAAAACCAAATTCACTGCAAACCATTAGCCACCAAATTTTCCTCGGGGTTAAAGCCTTGAGCGATTTAAAAGATTGCAAATTCTTGTGGTCTGTGAATGTCATGACAGTATGAGTAGCTCCTAATAAGTAATGTTGCAATTCTTGAAAACCCAACTTGATGATGAGAAACTCTCTCTTAGCAATCATGTATTTTTGTTCTGCCGGTAACAGCTTTTATATAAGTTAGCTAAGGGATGCATGTGTTCTGTATAACTATCTCGCTGCAGAAGAACCTCTCCCCCACCACTACTTGAGAGGCATCTGTTGTGACAAAAAAACTCTGCATAGGATCAGGGTGCCTAAGCACCGGGACTGATCTGAACTTGTCATTAAGCAAGGCGAAGGCTTGATTTGCTTCCTTGGACAAGTGGGGAGGTACTTTCTTCTTCAAAAGCCTGGTAATGGATGAAATAATTTCAGAAAAATGGGTAATGAATCGCCTATAAAAATATGCGAACCCCATGAAGCTCTGTATTTCCTTAATTTTAGTAGGTGCTCGCCAATCCAAGATTGCAGCTACCTTTTTCTTATCCATAGTTATGCCTTCTGGGGAGAGAACATAACCCAAAAATTCTACTATGGAGGTGTGGAAGGTACAATTTTTAATTTAGAAAACAGATTGTTTTCACAGAGACATTTTAGAACAGCCCAACGTGAGTTACATGGTCACTCAGATTCTGAGAGTAAATGAGGATGTTGTCTGTGTACTCAAAGCCACATATGTGCAATACGTTTGTTCGTACCTCGTAAATAAAGAACTGGAACACTACTGGGTCTTTACAGAGTCCGAATGATATTGCTATATATTGAACGAGGCTCAACTTAGAATAAAAGGTCGTCTTCCATTCATCGCCTTCTTTAACTTTGATGAGGTGGTAAGCCCCTCACAGGTCCAATTTGGTGTAAATGGTTAAATTCCACTCCATATCAAATAGAACCAGGATGAAGGGTAAAGGGTAGCAATTTTTCACTTTGCTAAGCGCCCTGTAATAAATACATGCACAGTTCAGCATTCTTTTTACGGGACAACGAATAATGGGAAGAATGCAGGTGAGGAAGAATGGTGGATGAAACCAATGTCTAGTAACTCATCTAGATAGCTCTTTAGATGATAAGTTTGTGAATCGGGCAGGGCATAACTTCTATCACACAGTGGAACAGCCCCAGGAATTAGATTGATTCTACAGTCAAACTCCCTATAGGCAGGCAACTGAGTGGCCTTATTTTGTCAAAGACATCCTTGAAATCTTGATATTCGATGGGTAGGTCCAGGATAGTTCCCTGATCAATAATTGCACAGGTCAAAGGAGATATTAGGTCTTGAGCGGTTTTATTGCATATGGATCGACAGAGCCGCAAACCGAAGGCCACGAGACGCAGAGCCCAATCGATATGAGCGTTTAAGTCCGTAACCAAGGCACCCCCAAAATTGCCACGAAGGTGGCAGTGTCTATGAGGTCAACAGTCAGGGTCTCGGTGTGACTAATTTCACAAACCAAAGACAAAGGTATTTGGCATTGGGTTATATCTGATGAGAGCTCTGAGCCGTCGACTTCTCACACAGGTTCAAGTTTGTCTTTTTCTATTCAATGGATTTTTAGGGAGGTTGCAAGTGTGAGATCTTTGAAATTGTTAGGAGCTCCTTAATCTAGTAACATAAGCAAGACCTTTTGTTGTTGAGGTTAAATGATTACTGTGACAAGGATGGTTAGCTGACATGGGATACTTCCCATTGTGTTGGCGAAATATTGAGAAGAGTTTTTCAAAACTCTGTTCGACAAGACAACCTCTTCCCTGCCTATTTTTCTATTTTTCTGGAATATGTTCATTGACATTTCGTGCTGTCTTGCATGTGGTTTTTGTCTCCGTTAAGCAGTCCCGGGCAAAGTGCCCAGCCTTGCTGCAATCGAGGCATAGATTTAACTTTTGACTTCACTATTTTCCCTCACTTGATAAGGGACCTTGAACCCCCTCCTATCTGCACAGGTTTTGCGGTATCAGGGACCATACAGTCCCCTTCTTTCCTGTCTATCTTTACTACAAGGAATTCAGTCTTTCCTCTGGGTCATTCGCCTTTTCTCTCATTTAGTCAGTGATCTAATTTGACAACCTGGTCTATAAACTCGGAGCAAGTTGTTGGGGGGGTTCGGCAACATCAGCTTGGGACTACTTTAAATTGTCCCACAGCCCCCTATAGAAGAGAGAAGTCCTTTTTTCCTCCGCCAACTGGATCTCAGCAACCAGTCTTTTTTTTTTTTTAAACCTTTTCATTTTACAAGAACAACACGGTGGGTGCACAGGTACGAGCAGACGGCCTGCATGAATTCGAACACAAGATACAGTTAGAGAAAAAGAAACAATGGAGTCAGACAATTACGTGTGCCAACAATCGTATATCAAGGGACTTAAAAACAGTTACATCACAGGCATCCACTCTCCTCTGTATCTGACCCACCATCCAACTTAAGTTGATTGCCCTCAACACCCTCAGTGGTGAAGAGATCTCTGCAGAGTTCTCTCCACGTTCCAAGGTCTACGTCCAATTTTGCATCCTTTCTACTAGCCTTCATGTGGACCTCCTCTGCAAGCGACCACTCACGCACGTCCTTCAAAAACAATCCTCCCCGGAGGGGGAGCACTTACTCAGCCATACTATGGCAATCCTTCTTCTTGCTAGAACCAGGAGCAATTGTAACAATCTGGATGCCATCTTACGTTTTCTAGGTCTCATGACTTGCCCCAGCAGGCAGTGTAGAGGGGTTGCCTCTTCCCGAAGGCCGGTTCCCTCCCTCACCGCTTAACCCCACGTGTCCAGAAATGGTGTACCTCCGGGCACCCCAGGCTAGATGCAGAAAGTCCACCCCCTCCCTGCGATATCTAGGACAAACATCAGAGCGGTCCGAGTCAATGCGACACAGTCTTGTCGGAGTCATGTACACGCGGTGCAGGTATTTAAAGTGTATTAACTTAAAGTGCACATTGCAGGATACTGTGTGTGTTAGAGCGCAAGCTGCCATCCATGCCTTATCAGCCATGGGCGTCTGCAGCTCTCTGGCCCACGCGGCCTATGCCATGGGCGGTGGACCCATTGAGTCAGCCCTCATGGCACTATACAATAATGAAATTAACCGGCGTCCACTCCCACATGCAAGCATTATATTGAGTGTTTGAGTCGTCCGGGGGACATTAAGGTATGTGAGCCACGTCTTCCTGACCAAATCTCTGAGGCCAGCATGCTGCAGGTATTGTCCCTGGCCCAGGCCGAACCCCTCACAAGCCTGCTCGTATGAGATAAAGGATTCATTAGGGTAACGGTCTGCCAACAATTTGGCAGCCCCCTCCCTCCATGCCTGAAATGAGATATTTTCCATAGTTTTTCGCACCAGGGCGAGAATCCAAATATTAAGTTCCCGGTGAAATGGCATGTGCCTAAGTATGTGCTCCACAAATGCTTGCCAAACATGTGCGGTCTGTTTGTCCATGTGTGGCAGGTCTACGGATACACCCGCCTCCTCCATCAGGACTTCTCCCAATTGTCTCCCTAATCCAGCCACCGGGCCGCATGTTGCAGATGCGCCATGTAGTAATATAGGCCCAGCCTGGGAGCCTCCAGGCCCCACTCCTCTTCGTACCGCCTCGTTAAGACATGCAAGGCTACACTGTTGTGCCTGCCCGCCCAGTATAATGACATCAACACTGAGTTCAGCTGCCTAAACACCGCCGTGGGCTGACACAGCGAATTCTGAAGCACATATAGGCAACGCGGTAGAACAACCATCCTGGCCACCGCAATCCTACACATAAGGGAGAGTGGCAGGGTGTTCCAGAAGGCCACTGACCGCTTCAGGGATTCGATTACTCCGGTCACATTCAGCTGTAGCAACTATGAATCCACGCGTGCAACCTGTATGCCTAGATATTGAAAGTGCCCAGTCTCCCAACGCAGTCCAAGCCTCCGGAGTCTTTCCAAAGGTAGCGTAGTCAATCCCGCGAAGGGAAAGATCAGAGCCTGTTGAGGCACAGGCCAGAGTAGTCGGCGAATTCGTCCAAGAGCTGCAAGAGCTTAGGGACTGCTGCTCGGGGGGATGCAATATAAAATAGAGCACCTTCAGCATACAGCGATATGAGATGAGACCTCTCCCCATCCGTATTCCCCATTGCCCAAACTCACGTTGGGCCCATACCACCATGGGCTCAATGGCCAAGGCGAAAAGCAACACTGATAGCGGGCAGCCCTGCCGAGTTTCTCGTCCCAAAGCCCAATTCTCTGACTGGCTTTGGACCTCAGTACCTCCTGAAGATAACCCCAGTCACTGTATCAAATGCATTTTCAAGGTTGATGGATACCAGCGCCAATTCCTCATTTCTATTCTGTGCCTCTTCCTTACATGCGATAGGCACTGTATATTCATGCCCGTGTTGCGGCCGGGGATGAACCCGCACTGGTCCTCATGGATAAGGTGGGACATGTGCGGGGCCAGTCTCCTCGCCAGTACCTTTCAAAGTATTTTGATGTCGGAGTTTATCATAGTAAGCGGGCGGTACGCCAACGGGTCCCAAAAATCTCCCCCCTGTTTCAAGAGCATGCAAATTCCCCCCTCCCACAGGGAGGGAGGTAAGAGTCCCCGGTCAAACGCCTCATTAAATATTTGCAAAAGTGGTTTCACCAACTGTTCTGAGTATGCCTGGTAAAATTCAATCGGGAAACCATCCCTGCCTTAGCTCTGGGTAGCTCCGTCAGTGCCTCGAGTATCTCCTCAGTCATTATTGATGCCTCTGAATCCTTCCGCGCCGCCGGTAGGAGGCACTTCAATGTCAGTCCCCCAGGAACGGGACGTAACGGTCCTCCTGGACAGTCGGGTCCGCAGAGTATACCTTCTGTAAATGCCGTTGGAACACTTTTAGTATGCTCATCCTGGAGTGCACCATATCTCCCGCCGAGTTACGTAGGCAGGTCATTAATGGGGGGGCCTGCTCCCAGCACAGATTTCAGGCCAATAGGCGCCAGGACTTGTCGCCTTCAGCGTGTAGCCACTGGCAGTAGCGAGTGAGCTTCTATTTGTCCAGCCTATCCTAGATGTCGCTAATTTGTTCACACAGCGTGAGTTCTAGGGCATAGGTGGTAGAGGGCCGCCCCTTATTGTCTGTCTGGATCCCTGCTAGCCCATTTCCCTGTCCCTCAACTCTCGCTGCAACTGGCGCCGGACTCAGCAGTTGAGTCCTATTTCAACTCCAAGCATTTCAGGCTTCATCTCCACCCATTCCGTGCCTCTGCTAGCCGTGGCATTCCAGTTAAGAGTCATGTAGTCCGAGAGCACCCGAGAGAGTGTTGCCTTTCCCTCCTGATCCTTCAGGATCTCGGAGGGCATTTTCCAACTACGGCGGCCCTGTACAGGGGCATTCCCCTGTATTTCACAGCACACAGGGGCGTGATCTGATAAAAACCTGGCCAAGTGGGTCACCTCAGCGGCCAGAAAGGTAGGTTTCTCAGTCACTAGGACCCTGTCAAGCGTGCTATGTGGGTTGTGTGTAGGGGAGAAACATATAAAGAACCTCTGAGTCGGGTGTCTTGCCCGCCAGGCATACTGTAGACCTAATTCCCTCATTACTGCCTGCAATGTTTTGGTCATACGAGGTTTAGTTCCAGCTCTGGGGGTATGTCTGTCCAGAGCAGGGTCAAGAACACAGTTAAAGTCACCCAGCCATATGAGCGGTACATCCAGCTCTGCGGCTATGAGATCCTGCAATGCTTGGTAAAAGGCCAGTTCGTCTGTGTTCGGGGCATAAGTGTTTAAAACAGCGATTTCACTGCCATCTGGTAGGCCACGCAAGAGCAGATAACGGCCCCCTACGTCTGCTTCCCTCTGGGCCACACAGATCAGTGCACCCCTGGCATATGTAGAATAGGAAGAGTGGAATACCTGGCCCCCCACTTTTTCGCTACCCTTGTGGCCCCAGTGTCATCCAGATGCGTTTCCTGCAAGCACACAAACATGATATTATGTATTTTCAGGAAGGAGAGCACCCTGTGTCACTTTATGCAAGTGCCCAGTCCCCGGACATTCCAATTGAGAAACCTAACCCCCTGTGTCATAGAATCGCCGCTCAGCATAGACCCTGCTCGAGATCCAGCGACAGCTGCCCAGTACCTCCACCCGCTGCACACACACACAGCTTACAACCAACAGCAAACTGAAAACAAAAACTCCCCACCCCGCCCACGGACAATACATGCACAACATCAAATTCGAGATTGCCCACCCTATGCTGGTGCCAGGACATACACAGCATCCCAAATAGCCCAACAGGGGCAAGCAAATAACAAGTTACCCCAGCGGTCCACCCAAACACAGACCAGCAGATTCACAGCAACACTTAGTTCCCGCTAAGGGCAACAATCAACCGACTCCAGGTCCCTGCCGTGGGCCCCCGCCCCTCCTCCGATACATCTAAGCCGCTCATGGAGCCAACACTTCCTTCACTCTCTCACAATCATCGCTCACAGAAGCAATATCGCCATAATCAGGTACAGCTCTCCTCCCAGGCATGTGGGGGAACACACAGTCGGAGCACCCTCAATTCAGCCAGGACTTGTTTCAATCACCCTCCAGTTCAGGGGCCTCATCCATCAGGGTCTTAGGGACAATGTCTGCTGTTGGGCCCAGTGCCTGCGACGTCCCCTCCAGGTCCAGAGGGGCGATGGCGGCCGGCAGATCTGGGGACCCAGCGTCCACGATGGCGCCCAGCTGCAACAATCTGTCCTCTCCCACTATGATCCTGTGATCCTCCTGTGGAACCGGGTCATGAGTCTCCGCCTGGCCATGCCAATGCCGGGAGCCCCTGCTGAAGCGAGTGCCCCATCTCCGCTTCAGACCATGTAGCTCCCGTAGGAGGAGACCATCTCCCCAAATCTCAAGCCACTCCCAAATTTCCTCCGGGGACTCAAAGAAGTGGGCCTTGCCCCGCGCTAGGATTTTCAACTTGGCCGGATAGAGAAACATGTATTGCAGCTGTAAATCACGTAGCTTTCGCTTGACCCACAGGAAGGATTTCCACAGTTCCTGGACTTGTCTGGTGTAGTCCGGATATATAGTGACTTTATTGTTCTCATATTGGAGGTCTTGATGCTCCTTGGCAGCATGCAGGTTATAGTCTCTGTCACAGTAGTTTAACACCTTTGCTATTATAGCACATGGCTGTGTGCCCGGAGGGGGAGGGAGCACCAGAGCCCTGTGAGCCCTCTTGAACATGAACTGGTCGTAAAGCCCCTTGGGGCGCAGCTGTGTGCGAATCCAGTGTTCCAGGAATTGCTCAGCGAATCCCTGTTCCACTCTTTCAGGTATTCCCAGCACATGGATGTTTCTGCGTCTGGCACACCCCTCCGCGTCTTCAGCCTGTTGCTCCAGTACCCTCATGGCCATCATTATCTGGGCCACTTGTTGCTTGAGTGTTGTCACCTCTCCCTGCAGATCCGCTATATCCCCCTCGGCTGCAGTAACCTTGTCTGCCTCCTTCCACAGGTCTCGATGCGGTCTTCTAGGGCCTTCCTAGACCCCTGAATAGCAGCAGGAGCTCTGCCCGGGATGGCTCGGAGCGATCCTCCTTCTCCCCCCAATGCCGCCCCTCATTTGTCTGGTTATACGCTGGGGAGGGTGACTCGGTGTGGTATATTGAGTTATGGTGTTTGGCCCGGCTGCTCTTGCTGCCTTGTCCTTGCCCATGACCACGGCGGTGTGGCAGATTGGACTTGCAAGTCCCCTCCGATTTGGCAGATCTGGGAGCCCCAACACAGAACCCGGCTAGTGCCTTGCTGGGGGGGGACAACACCCACCATCCACCCGGATGGAACTCACAGTCACCTTGTCAGCCAACCGCGACACTCTCCATGGCAGGGACCCTCCTCCCCAGTTGATCCTCAAGCTGGGCAGTACCCGGGTGGGTTGAGTGGCATCCAGGACCTGGCAAGCAGGGCAGTGTTATAAGGATATCACAAAGTGTCTGCGCTCCTAATGTCAGCCTGCTTCAGTTGGGGGGGCAATGACTCTGGGCCACATCGGCTCCCCACCTGCGACCCAACAGTCCTCAGGATACCTCTGGACGAAGCCCTGGTTAACTGCAATCCTCGAGCAGGCAGCCTCCCATGCCTCCGAGCCACCAGGGCAGAGCGCCTCAACGCCACACTGAGCCTCACCATTCTAGCCAGGTGCCTACCATCACTCTGCGGGCTGCAACCGGCAGAGCAACCGGCCCAGGCAACAGGCCCAGGTAACCCCCCCACACACAGCAGCCCCACCCAGTTCCAGGTGTTCTCAGCTGGATCCACACTTCCCAGCAGGGGGGAGCTCCTACCCTGATGCGGCCTGATCAGCTCTCAGCCTGTGCCCAGGATGTTGTTGCGGTGCAGTCTCTATGCCCAGTAGGCCCACGCAGCTCACTACCGGGATGTCAGGGGCATCCCCGGGTGCCAGGGCAGGGCCACGAAAGATGCTTGTGTGGCCACGCAAGCCCCAAAGCAGAAGTCCGTAGGGGAGGGAGTGACGCTGCCCGTGCCCTCCTACCTGGGCCGGCTGCAGCCTGCAAGCGCCTCAAGCGCAGTCCAGGCCGCGTCCTCATTCGCTCCTTAGGACTGGCAGGTCCGCGTCCGACATCTCCGTCATGGAGTGTAGTCCCTCCCGACAGGGGTGGGGGGCTCGGACTCTCACCATATGCCGATCCAGCAGCTGAGGCAGCCCCCGCTTCTCCGACGATGCAGACCAGCGGTGCTCGTCTCAGGTCTCATTCCAGCAGGCCTGGGCAGCCACGTTCCAGCACGGCCCAGACAGTGATGGTGCAATCTGCTCGGTCAACCACTCCGGGCTGCTGCAGAGCTGCCCCAATCCGGCAGGGCGGCAGCACGGCTCGGTATCATGGTTTTCGAGCAGGTCTAAGGATGGGGGTAATAGGATTTGGCATGACCTTTGGGCAGATTGGCTGGGAGCTCAAGGGCTCACGTCCTGTCGGCCATGTTGCTTGGCCATGCCTCTTCAGCAACCAGTCTTTAGTCAGTAGGTGCCCAGGTCCAGCTCTCCACCTACCTCTGTTGGCCCTCGGCCAGCTCCAGGATCTGTGCTCTTCCAGGTCCCCTCTCCCCTGCCTCATTCTTCTTCCTCTTCTTGCTTCTGCACCACTCTCTTCTCAGGCCTCTTCCTGCTCTCTTACCCACCCTTTTTGCTGCTCCTGCTCTCTTTCTTGCCCTTTTTGCTGCTACTCCCTCCTGTTTCCCACCCATGTTTCTTATTCTCCACTTCAGTCTTTTCCCTATTGCTTCATTCTCCTACAGAAACACTTCTCTTAATCTGATTGCTAAGGGTCTTTTGTCATAATGTTGCTCGTCTCAGACTGGTATTGTATACCTGATATCAATTCACAAGAGAGAGAGAGAGAGAGACCTTAGTTTCCCCAAAGTGTTCAAGTTACTGTACATAAACTCTCCTTACACACAAATAATCATTCAGTATAAATAACTGTGTACTTACGGTCTATAAGCTTTAACCACTACTTGAGTTTCTGGCCCTTACTTCAGGACTGTCCTTTACACTAGAGTAGAGCACCTCCTTGCTTGAAATTTGCTCTTAATCACTGAGTCTCTTTCTCAACACTGAGCAGGAGAGGATAAACGTATTAGTTCCTTACAATATATTAAAATGGCTCCAAAAAGTTAGTCCCATGTTTTCTATTCCTCGAAATTCTTAATGTTAGTTAAACACGAAGAAAAGAAAAAACATCAGCTAGTGCACTATCCTTAGTCTTTGTTTAATTTTCAGTTAGCTCCATACTGGATCCTAAAAAACATGTTAATGCTGCTCTTTCTCCTTTTTCTCTCTCAGGAAGAACTCACCACGGGAGAGGACACAAACATTCAGGTAAGGAGCTTGTGGGGACTCCAGGTGGAGTATCAGGCTTCCAGACTGGAGGTCTTTGGGAGAGAATGCAGATTTTCAAGCAAGGATGGGAAGAGAGAACCACTCTCTTCAAAAGGAATGAAGCCATGCAAGACATCGTGATTTGGGCGCACGATTTATACCGTGCTCACGCAAGATGGCCACTGCTACTGCATGATACCTAAATTCTCTAGAGATTTTATGTGTCACTGATTTTTCCTAGGGAGAGTGGCCAATGCAAGCAAAAAGTGCCCTGGTGAATGAATATGGCCATAATGGGGGCTTGGACCAACAGGGCCAAAAGACAAAAGGCCCCGGGGATTGTGTATGGTAGCATAAAGGGTCCTTGGAATAAAAGGCCCCAATGAATGATCTATTGGAACACAAAGGGTCCTTTGAAGGAATGGCCTCGGGGGATGGCAATATGAGGGACAGAGCGAAATCCCCGGCACAAATCATAAAAGAGGGTGTGAGATAGCCTAGATCCTTGACTGCCCCTCCAAAAAAGAGCGAGCTGATGGGCGGACTTGGTGGGATAGCAGGCATGAAAGCATCACAAAACGCAGAGTGTGCAGACATTGGCAGCGGGTTCCCATGAATGATCGTCTGGCCTGTACCCTTTCCAATCCACCAAATAAAATTGACAACCCTTGACTTTCTTGTCATACACGATGTGATGGACCTCAGACTTTATGTGATTATCTACTCATATCGGGGGAGAGGGGCCCTCAAGACAAGTTTGAGCCCAATAGGGTAGAACCAAAGGAGAATGAAACACTGGATGCATTGCCAAATCCTCAGACAAGTGGAGTTTCATTGCCACTGGGTTGATGACTCTGAGGATAGACAAAGGACCCCGATACCTGGGCTGTAGCTTGCAGAGTCCTTCCATTTTAATGTTCTTGGTGGAGAGCCACACCAGATCTCCTTTGTAATCAGGCTGCTGTTTTTGAAGTTTCTTGGCTTGGACCTCCATGTGTTCCTTTGTCTCTTGTAACCGTTGTTTAATGTATTTTTGGACATGAGATAAGAGATCTGGATTGTTCTGGATAGATAGAATATTGCTCAGGGCTTCTTGGTGGATCTGCAGGTAGAGCTTGCGGAAGCTTTCCTGTTCACAGTGAAATAGGGAAGTACCAGTGGCACAAGGCTGAGAGTTATTGCATGCAAATTTTACTAAAGGGAGTATTTGTTCACATTCTGAAGAATTAGTGGCTAACAAACATCAATTAATCTGTTCCAATTACTATTGAACTTGCTCTGCCTGCCAATTGGTTTGCGGGTGATAGGCAACCAAGAGTCGAGCATCAATGTCCAAGGAGGTGCACAAGCTCTGCCAGAATTTAGAGATGAATTGTGTTCTCCTATCAGAAATTATAACAGAAGGGAGACCATGAAGCTGCATGATATGCTGAAGCAAAAGAGAGGACAAATCCTTTGACATGAGGAGTTTCTTTAGAGGTACAAAGTGTGCCATGTTAGAAAACAGGTCTACAGTTACCCAGACCGTAGTGTGTTTGTTGGAAATGGGAAGGACTGTGATAAAATCCACGCTTCTGTTATGCCGTAGGTATGGGATGCTTGGAGAAGATATAAGAGTCCTACTGACACTGAGAGGGGAGTCTTAGTTCGGATGTGTGTTGGACAAGAATGAACATAGTTGTGTATATTCTTAGTAACCCTGGGCGGGTAACACCGCTCCACCAGTGGAGTTTGCGGAGATTTGCCTACTCTGCGCTCCGTGGCGAACGCAAAGGTAGGCAAAACTCCGCCTCCGTGGCGGAGCGGAGTTAGCCGCTCCTTCCCCCCTCCCAAATGCTTGAAAATTATAAAAAGAAGGCACTTACCTGTGTTTCTGCCGCCTCCTCTGCATGACCGCTCTCCTTCCTGCTCCTCTCGCGTCCTTCTTCATTAAAAAAAACCACTACGTTGTACGACTTGCGAGTGCGCATGCGCACACGCAAGACGTACAACGTAGTGTTTTTTTCAATGAAGAAGGACGCGAGGTGGTGAGGAGCAGGAAGGAGAGTGGCCAGGCAGGTGAGGCAGCAGAAACACAGGTAAGTGCCTTCTTTTTTTATCATTTTAAAGCATTTGGGAGGGGGAGGGAGCAGGGAAAGAGTGGAGCGATGCGTAGCTCCACAGAGTTTTTTTCAAACTCTGTGGAGCTACGCATAGAGGCACTACACCAGCTCCGCCCACCGTTAGTTCTTAGGCAGGCTGGGCCAACAGAACAATTTTTTGCAATTTGCTATGGTTTTCTAAATTTCCAGTGAGAGGGGTATCAAGACACCAAACTAAAGCTTCCTGCACTAGCTCTGGGAAAGGTGGAAATACATTACTTTTAATGGTAAAAGAGGCCATCCTGTATTCTATTCCCATTATCAGTCAACTATTCTCCCATGTCAATCTGAAGGGCCTCCTGCTTTACTCTTTCGAGAAAGGTTTCTTTTTGGCAAACTCCTAAAACAGTTTCTGGGGAGATTATGTTCTGTGGAGGCAGGAAGTCGGTTTCTTGGGTGGTATATCCCACTGTGTCAGGGTATCTGCTTTTGTTTCTTGAGCCCCTGGGTGATATGTTATCATAAAATCAAATTCACTAAAAACCATTAGCCACCACAATTTCCTCGGGGTTAAAGCCATGAGATATTTAAAAGATTGCAAATTCTTGTGGTCTGTGAATGTCATGACAGTATGAGCAGCTCCTAATAAGTAATGTTGCAATTCTTGAAAACCTAACTTGATGATGAGCAACTCTCTCTTAGCAATCATGCATTTTTGGTCTGTGAGTAACAGCTTTTAATATAGGTTAGCTAAGGGGTGCATGTGTCCTGTATATTTATCTTGCTGCTGAAGAACCTCACTGCCACCTCCACTTGAGGCATCTGTTTTGACAAAAAAACTCTGCATAGGATCAGGGTGCCTAAGCACCGGGGCTGATGTGAACTTGTCGTTAAGCGAGGCGAAGGCTTGATCAGCTTCCTCGGTCCAGTGGGGATGTACGCCATCTCCTCCCCCTTCTTCAACACCCTCCGCATGCTCCGCAGGATCTACAAGTGAATCCACACCGAAACGAGAAGAACGGTCACCCAGGCCCTCGTCAGCAGCAGGTTGGACTACAGAAACGCCCTCTACGCAGGAACTTCGGCCAAACTCCTGAGACGGCTGCAACGCATCCAGAACTCCTCTGCACGTCTGATCCTCGACATCCCCCGCCGCAGCCACATCACACCCCACCTGAGAGACCTGCACTGGCTCCCCGTCAACAAGAGGATAACCTTCAAGCTCCTCACGCACCCACACAAAGCACTCCACAACACCGGACCAGCATATCTCAACGGACGACTCAGCTTCTACACACCCACCCGCCAGCTCTGCTCCACCGGCCTCGCCCTCGCCGCAGTCCCCCGCATCCAAAGAACGACTGCCGGTGGCAGATCTTTCTCCCACCTCGCCGCCAAGACCTGGAACACCCTCCCCACCCACCCACGGCAGACCCAAGACCTACTGACCTTCAGAAGACTCCTCAAAACCTGGCTCTTCGAGCAGTAGCAGCACCCCCCAACCCCCAGCGCCTTGAGACCCTCACAGGTAAGTAGTGCGCTTTACAAGTGTTATGATGGATTGATTGATTGATACGTTCTTCTTCAACAGCCTGGTAATGGGTGTAAGAGTTTCAGAAAAATGGGTAATGAATCACCTATAAAAATCTGTGGAACTCAAGAAGCTCTGTATTTCCTTAATTTTGGTAGGTGCTCACCAATCCAAGATTGCAGCTAGCTTTTTCTTATTCATAGTTATAGCTTCCGGGGAGAGAAAATAATCCAAAAATTCTACTATGGAGGTGTGGATGGTACAGTTTTCAAATTTAGCAAAACAGATTGTTTTCACATATACAATGTAGAATGGCCCAACGTGACTTACATTGTCAGTCAGATTCGGGGAGTAAATGAGGATGTCATCTATGTACACAATGACACATATGTGCAAAAAGTCTCTTAGGAGCTCATGAATAAAGAACTGGAATGCCTCTGGGGCCTTACAGGGTCCTAACGGCATTACTAGGTATTCAAAGAGGCTGAACTAAGTTCGATAGGCCGTCTTCTATTCGATTTGATTTGAACATTTATAAAGCGAACAATCGCCCGGGGCGTCTAGACTCTGGCAACATGTGGTTCAGCAAGGTCGCCAAAAGGAATGTATTTGCGAAGTTAGTTGATAAAAAGTCAGGTTTTTAATGCCTTCCTGAAAACTAGCAGTGTTGGACTGTTCTTTATGCCATATGGAAGCATGTTCCAAGTTTTAACAGTACCTACCAGGAAACTTCTTCCACCGCAGCTCGCTTGCATCGCCTTAAATAACTCTGATGAGCTGATAAGCCCCTTACTGGTCCAACTTGGTGTAAATGGTTAAATTCCACACCTGATTAAATAGAACCAGGATCATGGGTAAAGGGCAGCGATTTTTCACCGTGACTTTGTTAAGGATCCTTGGAACAAATAGCCCTGGGTGATGGCAATACGAGTGACAAAACGAAATCCCAGGACACAAATCACACAAGAGGGAGCGAGAGAACCCAGATTCTTGACAGTCCCCTCCTCCTAAAGATAGACCTACCGGAAGGGGTTTGGTGGGATAGCGGGTAGGAAAGCGCCGCAAAAGGCAGGGTGAGTGGACCTTGGCGGCGGGTCCCTATGAACGATTGTCTGGCCCATACCAGAGAGGCTTCTAGATCAATAAGTTCCTCTAATATGCTAGTCTTTAAATATCACATTTAGACTAGCCTAGGTCCAAATCTAAAGAAGTTTGGAATATTTGTGATAAATCCACATATTGGTTATTGAGTTTCCGCACCCAGTAGTCATTATATTAATGTGGATCAAGTTTAAAATACGATTAACCTGTGGCAACAGTGTTTCTGCCATTTTTTCACATTTAATGATCTGAAGTTAGCACTAGCATTGTCCTAATGCTAAGGAGCACAGCTTTCCCAGGCCATACAATTGAATGACTGCAGATGTGACCCAGATTCCCAAGCAATATGAGAGGTGAGTTTATTGACTGCATATACATTGTACAAAATGCTTTACTCTCGCCAACCTTCTGTAAATGAGGGCCTAGTTCTTTGGTAGAGGTGGGTGCAAATTCTGCTCCTCTGCCAACTGCCGGTGGAACGGAATTTACTGGCGTCACCCCTGCTTTACTTATTATACAAATGCCTAATGTGTGTCTGGTTCTCTTGCCCAATCAGTGTTGAGGAAGCAGACTTCCGTTACTAAAATGCGGCTGAGAGGCAGGAAGGAAGCACTCACACCTCTTTCTGACTGAATACAGACAGTCTGTGATTTCCAGCGTCTGGCAGTGGCTTCCAGGGTGGGGCGAAGCGATGTCTGCCACACCTTGGCTTTTTCCTTTACTGGCCCTAGGCCCATCATGGCCCTGGACATGGAGCAGAAGGTGGCATTTCCACAGCTGAGGCAGCAACCAGGTAAGCACGCTGTCAGCGCTCCGCCTCTGCCTGCTCGTGTGTCTTATCTGGACTGTAATGTCTGATCTGGTGTTTTGAATGATGAAGGAGCTGCTAGTACTTTATTTTCTGCAGTTCTAAGAGATGAGGGTGGCATCGTGCAGCACTTGCAAAGTCCAACAAAGTTTATGGAAGTGCACACTGCAATTCATGCTTTTAGGGACAATGCTATACACTTACTATGTCAATGTGTTACCACATGGAGACACTGGAAAGCCTGAATGTAATGTAACATATTTGTGCACTTTGAAATGTGCACTTATGGAGCAGACCTTTCATGTTTTCGGCTCCAAAGATAATACGTCACTTGGCGTCATCAATAGTATTTAATTTGGAGCTCTTAAAGGCGCTCTACCCAGCTTGTAATAACAGCCATGACTCAGCCGAGAAGCCGACATATTGCTTGAAAATTCCACAGCACGCCGACTCCCCCTCTTTATTCTGCTCAGGCAGTTCTTTTAAAGCTGTTTCTGACAGCTTGCATGTTGCATTATTTTGTAGTCTGCACTTCCCGGCACACCGGCATCTGGAGGGTTAAGCGGTTTTAAGAAACACACTAAAAGAGGAACCGGGGAATGCAGGCAGCATAAGCATACATGGGTGCATTTTTAAACAAAGGCCCTGGCTGCTGCTCATATTCAAAGGGTAAAATATGCATTGTAACAACACCCGATAGCATTAGGCGACTACTCCGTATGCTCACAGAACTCTGCGTAATTTGGCTGAGTTTTTCATTAACTTCGCGGAATTCCATGGCGTGAAACTCCATGAGCTCCACCCAGGCCTAGTCTTTAGTGCACATTGTACAGTTTTTAAAACATCTTTAAATTTCTTGTTTGCATCTGTGTTAGAGAACTATTTTTAATTTTAAATTGTGGTTCTTGAGCAGATAATGCTTTTAAGAACTGGACGTTATTGACTTCCCCTTACTTGCCATTTGCTATCTCCCAGAATGGCATGTTTAAGTGAGCAAATGAGTAGTCCAGATTGTTGTGTAAAGTACAGCTGTGGCGTGGTTCTACAAGGTTTACTTTCCCATCCACAGGTGACATAGATGAACTCGGCTCAATCCTCCAGCGCTAAATTTGAAAGACAGGTTATCGTAGCCCCACAGACCCCACCCAAAACATAGTTGAAGTAAAGTTATTGCTTTTGGGTTACTAACAATCCCTGCAACAGGATCAGGGACACCGTGGTAGGAGAAACAAGCCTATTTTGTTATTTATAATATCACACACATGCACACTGGACAAAGAAGATTAGACACATTTAACTAAAAGCATTTATTATAACAGGGCAAACCTGTCTCTCAGCACATCTAATACAACTACACAGGATATCATAAAACCAGCAAGAAGGCCCTTTGTGAACAATGAGAATAAAATGAAAATTTCAATCATGGTTAAAATATCATCTAAAACCTAACACCTCAAAACCTATTTTGATGCGCTACACTAGGAGAGCATGGAGAGTAGAACAAATTGCAATTTAGAGTTTCTTACGGTCAAAGCAATGCATTGTATACCCTGCTGACAGCAAGAGATGCCTATATCATTGGACGCAGGAAGGCAGTGTTCCCTGTAAAAGGTAAACACGTGCTGTGGTAGTTGCTTTCTTCCGGGAATCAGACTTATCAGCATCAGACGAGCTCCAGCATCTTTGAAATGCATTGCCGGTAGGTGAGACTGTCTCTGGCAGAATCTTGTGCGATAATCTGGGTGAAGGACATCTTCTCCCAAGTGGTCGAGTGTCAGTCTTTATATGGTAAATACTATCAGAGATATCTGACATAAGTTTAGGAATGTCTGACAGAGATTATGTGCATCAATGTGTACTCCCCAGATGTTTCCTTATAAACATATAATATAAATGGACATCTATGCAAACTACACCTTTTTGGCTACATGCCTGTATTTGCCCGCATTTGACCTTGCCATGGTGATAAGTAGACACTTGTCCCAGGCTGATGTAAAATCATGTGTTAAATCTATGTCATCAGCTGAAGCACTTGACACTTTCATGGTTCTTAGAAAGATACGGTCAGACAAGATCTGCGACAGAGACAGACATGGCAATGATTCTGCATAAAAGTGGGAATATGGTGACTCCTGTTACCTAAGATGGTGTCAGGGTCTACTCAAAACTGAGTCGGACCTTATGGGCTTTATTTCAAGATCTTAGCAAAGAGGACTGCTTGAGTGAAACATGTTGCTATGATGCAAGCATTCCTGAAGCAGTCTCCTGCTATAAGAAAGCTGGTAATGTATTCGCCTTACCCATGTCGTTATCATTCTCATTATTTGCAGTTTCTTTGGGAATGTTATAAAGCACTTGCTTTAAAGTCCATTAAACAGAATGGGGGTTGGGAGCACACTGCCTCACAGTCCCAGCACAGTTCGCCCCTTTGCATCCTTGTAAATGCAGTACACAGTTCACACTTACTTCAAAATTAGCTGCAGTTTTTCACCAAAGTTGGTGCAGACATTGCTGTATATCTCTAGACACGTGTTTCTGGGTTGAGCCCTTCATCAGTAGAGAGCAGCAGTACTAGAGAGCAAAGGAAAATCATCTGGGGTCGCTGGAAATGCTGCCAAGTTCCTCTCAGGTCACAGTACCACACACAGGCACACAGGTGCATCTCCAAAGCTCGTCAGCTTGCTGGCTCAAGGGAGCCTTTTAAACAGAATGGGGGTTGGGAGCACACTGCCTCACAGTCCCAGCACAGATCGCCCCTTTGCATCCTGGTAAATGCAGTACACAGTTGAAACGTACTTCAAAATTAGCTGGAATATTTCACCAAAGTTGGTGCAGACATTGCTGTATATCTCTAGACACCTATTTCTGGGTTGAGCCCTTCATCAGTAGAGAGCAGCAGTATTAGAGAGCAAAGAAAAATCATCTGGGGTTGCTGAAAATGCTGCCAAGTTCCTCTCAGGTCACAGTACCACACACAGGCACACAGGTCCATCTCTAAAGCGTGTCAGCTTGCTGGCTCAAGGGAGCCTTTTAAACAGAATGGGGGTTGGGAGCACACTACCTTCACAGTCCCAGCACAGTTCACCCCTTTGCATCCTGGTAAATGCAGTACACAGTTCAAATTTACTTCAAAATTAGCTGGAGTTTTTCACAAAAGTTGGTGCACACATTGCTGTATATCTCTAGACACGTGTTTCTGGGTTGAGCCCTTCATCAGTAGAGAGTAGCAGTATTAGAGAGCAAAGAAAAATCTTCTGGGGTTGCTGGAAAGTCTGCCAAGTTCCTCTCAGGTCACAGTACAACAAACAGGCACACAGGTGCATCTGCAGGTGCTGGATGAGAGGCAGTGTGCTCCCTCCCCTTGTGTTTGAAAGGCTCCCTTGAGCCAATTAGCTGACGAGCTCTCTTGGGATGCACCTGTGTGCCAGTGGAGAGGTACTGTGACATGTGAATACTTGGGCACCATTTCAGCAACCCCTGATGACCTTTCTCTGTTCAATATTACTTTTGCTCTCTACTGATGAGGGGCTAAACCCTGAAACACATGTCTAGAGATAACAGCACTACCTGCATCAACTTTGGTGAAGAACTACAGCAACTTTGAAAGTAAGTGTACTGCATTTACCAGGATGCAATGGGGAGAACTGTGCTGGATGAGAGGCAGTGTGCTCCCTCCTCCCTTGTGTTTGAAAGGCTCCCTTGAGCCAATGAGCTGACACGCTCTCTTGGGATGGACCTGTGTGCCTGTGGAGAGGTACTGTGACCTGTGAAGACTTGGGCACCATTTCAGCAACTCTGATGACTTTTCTCTGTTCAATATTACTTTTGCTCTCTACTGATGAAGGGCTAAACCCTGAAACAAATGTCTAGAGATAACAGCACTACCTGCATCAACTTTGGTGAAGAACTACAGCGACTTTGAAAGTAAGCGTACTGCATTTACCAAGATGCAATGGGGAGAACTGTGCTGGATGAGAGGCAGTGTGCTCCCTCTCCCCTTGTGTTTGAAAGGTTCCGTTGAGCCAATGAGCTGACGAGCTCTCTTGGGATGCACCTGTGTGCCTGTGGAGAGGTACTGTGACCTATGAAGACTTGGGCACCATTTCAGCAACCCCTGATCCCTTTTCTCTGTTCAATATTACTTTTGCTCTCTACTGATGAAGGGCTAAACCCTGAAACACATCTCTAGAGATAACAGCACTACCTGCATCAACTTTGGTGAAGAACTACAGCAACTTTGAAAGTAAGCGTACTGCATTTACCAGGATGCAATGGGGAGAACTGTGCTGGATGAGATGCAGTGTGCTCCCTCCTCCCTTGTTCTTTAAAGTCCATGTACTGGTCTTCTTGTACATGTGGTTTTTTAGGTCCCTTCATAAAGGTACGCCTCAAAGAAGGTAAGGCGTAAGAATTTCGGGGGACAAGTCATAATCCTGTTTGCACATTCAAATCCAAAATATGTTGTAGAAATTGTTTCTAAAGGAATAAAGTAAGATCTTGGGGCCAAACGTGCTCTGCATTTTTGTTGTCAGAAAGCCTTCATTTCGCAATCATTGCAACAGCAAAACTGCAAGTTACAATACACAAATAACACACTGCGAGTCATAAAATACTTTCTACCTCTCAAAATTTCATTAGCAACTGATTGAGATTCAGTAGGAAGAAAGGGGACTTGAAAGAGTTGTTCCCCTCCTTGTATCAATTCACATTCGTTAGCGATTTAAGACCAAAGTTGCGAAGCCCTTGAGCAGAATTTCTTAACCTTTTATCTTCTGCAGAATACAGTTGATCACAATCACAATTTGGAATCCAGGGGCAGCCAAGCACTTCCGAACCCAAGGAAATCATCTTTGGTGTCCCACAGGGCTCATCGCACAGCCTTGGCTTCTTCAACACCCACATGATACCCTTGGCCAACATTATCAGATCCCACGAGCTCAGCATCATCTCATATGCAGATGATACTAAACGTATCCTCTCCCTCTCCAGGAACCCCACCTCCACCAGAAATAGATTCCACAAGTGCATGACGAGCGACGCCAACTTGATGAGAGAGAACTGCCTGAAGCTCAACACTGACAAAGCAAAAGTACTGATCTTCAATAACAACTCCAACCCCTGGATCGCTTCCTGGAGGCCCGCAGAACTAAAACCATCACACTCCTCATCCGTCCATGCCAGAAAATTCGGCATCATCCTCGACAGCAAGCTGACTATGAAAAGCTCAGATCAACGCAGGCTCATCAGCATGCTTCTTCACTTTGCACATGCTTCGGAAGCTCTTCAAGTGGCTTTCCATGAACACTATATGCACCATTACACAAGCTCTTATCACAAGTAGACTGGACTATGGCAATGCCCTCTACTACGGGATCTCTACACACCTCCTCAAGAGACTTCAGGCCATCCAGAACGCCGCCTCAGCCTTAACCTCCCCCAATGGATCCACTACTCCCCTCACCTCAAGAAACTCCATAGGCTCCCAGTATAGAAGAGATGCCAATTCAAGCTACAGAGCCACTCGTACAAGGTCCAACACAATCTAGGACCAGTCTACATCAACCACCGCCTGAACTTCCACCAACCAGCCATCCTTAGCACTTGTTCACACTCCCCGCCTCAACAGAAGCACGAGTGGAGGAAGCTTCTTCTCCTACCTCACAGTGAAAGCTTGGAACAACCTCCCCCTGCAGCTCTGTACCCCCCATCTCTACCAGAATTCCTAAGAACACTCAAGACCTGTCTGTTCGACTGAGCCTATCGCACCCGCAAGCTCCTGGATTTTGGGTGATTAGCTGCACTGTACAAATCAACTGATTGATTGAGTGATTTCTATGGTTTGTACCTCAACAATATTATACAAAAAAATAGATAAACAAGTACGCACTATATGAACTTAGCACATAGTCTTTCCTCTGCAACTAGGGGGGATATTCACAAGAACGTGAGCTAAACATCGCCACAAAAATGTTAACGCAACTTTACACATCGCAGTCTATCGCAGGAAAATAACCCTGTGTAAGCATGGAATTCACAACACGGCAGTCCCATGCGATAGTTTGCCGAAAACGCGGCCAATGTCCGCGATACAACCACCGCGACGGAGATAAAAACACCAACCCCAATGCAAAAAAACGTGCGAAGAGCCCATTCGCGATGAGGAAAGCAGCGATAAGCAGCGCCAGGCCTGCGATACACACACAGCAGGCGGGAATAAGCACAAAAAAGCAGGAAAAAGGAAGACAAACCAAACAGAAAACAACAGCGAAGCACAATGGAGGCAGTCGGAGCAAGTACACAACCCCACAAGCACCATTGGCAACAAAACATTGTACATGGCAGTCTATCGTGGACAAGGTGAATGCAGCCGGAGAGCGGAGGAGGACAATGGAAGAAAACCAGAACAGCTGGAATGATGCGAAACGCAAAAACAAGCAGAAACACGCCAACAACCAGAAGGCAGCAATGCACCCTGGAGGTGGGAGTCCAGTGCCACACCAGGAGCTGGATGACATGGAGGAAATGGTGTCCAACATATCAGTCTGGAGATGGTGGCAGGAGTCGGGGACCGGAAACTGCTCAAAATCAACAGACACAACAGCAACAGGGAGAGGAACGACCAGGGACTGGGGGGACGGGGGGAGATGGGCACAGTGGCACACATGCACAATTAAGCACAGCACAACTGCAGACAATCCATGCCCAAGAGTAACAACACCAACCAAGAGCACAAGTCACACAAGTCCGCAATATCACACCACTGAACAAGCACAGAAGTGAAAACCACACTGCCTGAAAGGGAGAAGGGTGAGCCAAATCAGAGCTGAAGGGCCATCTCACACACAATGCAGCACACACACATAGGAAGCAGAGCACCCCAACATCGAACACAAAGTGGTACAAACACCAACATTTGCACAACCGAAAACAGGACACAAGTGCACCCGCTTGTGGCCAGTAAATGGCCATACGCATCTAGCAAAGCACGAAACAGGGACATGATAATGCACAAGTACCAACCCACAGCCCTGATGGGGTAGCAATGCATGTATTGCAGGGACCCAGATAGGCCGTGACACACACATTTGCATACATATCAACACTCATCACAGTTGGAGACAAGTGAAGGTGCGGAAACTTCATCAACAATTGCGTGGCAGTACGGCCAAGAGAAGTGCCACAACATGCAGACCAATGCAGCAGCATGTCGGAATGAGGAATGTTGGAAAGCTCCCATGTTCACCCCGGGGGAGTCCATCACCCACACAAGTCAGTGCCAACGCACGTTGGTTGTCCGCGCATGTATCCGGAGTCCAGGCCAATGCAGCCATGTCCACTGTCATCTTGGGACATGTGACTAGATCCCCAACATGCAACCAGGCACTGGGACCTGTGCAATGGGTCACATTCAATTGTGGCTGCAGGTACATTGTCACTCGTCCATGAACGCGAGTGCAGCAGCGTAGGCCAACATTTCCAACATGAGCTCGTTGTCTACTACATCCAACATGTTGGCGACGTAACCCATCAGCTGTCCCGGACAGATGTGCTGACTCCAACCCCTGGCCCCAATTGGCACTAAAGCCCAATAGGGGAGCGGCTCAATGTGGTCACTGCACACGACGACTCGTGCAATCTCCCAGGTCCAGTTGCCAGCATGCATGCCAATCATCCTGGCATGTCATAAACGGGCATCACGGTGACACTCCTGGTCGTGGGCGAACAGGGGGCGCACACACACGTCGAAATCCAGGTCAGCTACCGTTACGTTGGAGAGGCAGACATCCATGGTCCACTCGAATATGCAGGAGCGACAATGCAACACAGGCTGAACGCAGGTGACGTTGGCAAGGCGGAAGGTTAGCCGGTAACTGATCCGCAGCACTGCCAATGGCAGTGCCCCCAGTACATGCAGCAGACGTGCACGGTACCGGTCCACACGACTGGGGTTGTGCATGTGTCCGGAATGGTCTGCAATTGCGTCAGTGGCTCTGCTTGAAGCGGCACTGTGCTGACCCGCGCCAGTCCTGTGGATGAAATGCCACAGCTCGGATAAATAAGCAGTGTCTGTGTGCAACAGGTGCAGGCCTAGGGTGGGGTGGGAGTACGTGTGAAGGCCATTTCACGCACGCTAACTACGACCAAGGACTCCTGTTTGTGGGATGTGTACACGTTGGTCTCACGTTGGGCAGTGCATAGTGTGGGAGTCGCAAGCAAATGCTATCGTATCTGTCAGTGGGTGCTGGGCACATGCAAGTCCCAGCTCGGAGCTGCAGATGTGCTTCCGCCTGATAGTTCAGACAAAGGACCTTTCATCCCTACAGTAACTCTACCATCAGCTTGCATACAGGAGATGTACAGAGGCCTGTCGTGGGTGGGGTGGGATGTCTGCGACCCAGGGAATCATGGATGATATGCCGAGCACGTGGCACATGAGCGGCCTCACTGGGTGTCACGTTGCCTCACAGCTGCTCCTCCCTCCCACGAGCCCCCACACTTGTGTGCACTGTGCTGTTGTATCACGTGCACTCCTATGGCACCCCATTGTCATGCCTGTCTGCGCATGTCCAGCGGCATGCCAACAACACCGTGAAGCTGGCCGTTGAGGGTGTGCGGCCATGTGAGTGTAGGCCAATGGTCTGGACAGGGCGGACACCGGTGTACAGTCCATGGCTGGCTGTGATCGCGCTGCGATGGAGGCTAGGCATCTGACTTATGCAGCCGCAGGACTGATACACCCCGAGCGGTCTTGCGCTCCTACATTTCCCCGTACGTGTGGGCCCGTCCTCCGGGTGCATGCTACATTGCAACACCGACTACTGTGGCCCTGGTGGCGACAACACTTCAACACAGAGACACGCTTACCGCACTTCCTGCTCAAGGCCAGACCAGAGCCACGCCCTGATCCCCCTGCCGAATCAGCACACCCCTGCGCTGACCTGACGTACGCCGGACCAGCACACGCCGCTTGTGCATGCAGGGTGGTGCGGGCGAAGCTTTGTGTCCAAGGTCTTAGCCACTGCTGAGGTGACATGGTATCATCCGCTGAAGACAGCACACTGTGATGTTGCAGGGCTCGGGCCCATCATGCTGACATAATGACCACACGGACACACTTGCTTAGATGGTGTGAATGGCTATGGGCACGTGCGCCCGGCCACTTTTATTAGCAGGCTCACATGTCGAGCGACTATTAGCAGGCTCACATGTCGAGCGACACCTGTGTTGGATGTGTGTGGGGTGTGTGTACACCAGCCGTCATGGAGTGCCTGGTGCAGTCAAAAAACGACAGCAGTGTCCATCGTTAAGGACACAACCATTCAACCTTAAAGGCCCCATGACTTGAGCTGCACAGAGTTAGTGGCCCTGGATGCACAGCATCCTGCACGGGCCTACCGCCACGGGCCGCTGACTTGCGGTGCACTGGGGCAGGGTCACAAGAGCAGAGCAGGTTCTCGTAGATGACAAAGGGGGTTGTGGCGGAGTGTCTCGGTGGACAGTGGACGGTGTACTCCCAGGGCATGATGCAGAGGGCAGAACCACGCAGAAACAGTCACTATGGTGGAGATGAATGGAACAGACACATGTCGAACACCAAGTCCGTCCCAGCCAGATGATGATGCAGACAACCCCCAGGCCATGCACTCAGACGCCACCAAAGTCCAACCAGAAAGTGTCCATGACTCATTGCGCACAGAGTTAGTGGCACCAGTGCTGATAGGGGATGCCGCCTGCGATGAGGCGTGTCCAATGGTGTGGACTCCTCCACAGTTCCACATGTGTGACCTACTGGACCGCAGTGTAGGCCTGAGGCAGCGGTCAGCAGGGGCCCTCATCCGAGTGTCGCCGGCTTACGTTGGATGGTCCCACCGGCCTGCGTAGTTCATGTTCAATGGCACCACTGCACGCGGACTTGCGGTAAACAGGGTTAGTGGCACCAGGTCAGTTGTTGCTAGTGTTCGGTCACCTACGTGACGAGGATCCGGCTTTTATCTGGACTGAGCCGCATCTTCCTCTTACTCCTCTCCGTGCGTTCACTGGTATGGACTCTGCCATTCATGAATCACGAGTAAGTGCTGGATGTGGTACCAACTGGACCGCAGTGTAAGCCGGGGGCAGCGGTCAGCATGGGCCCACAGACACGTGTTGTGTGCTTGAGATGCATACTTTTGCTTCACTGATCGGAGGGAGTTTAGTGATGTGGACGCTGCCACGGACTTGGGGTCACTGCCATTCAAAACTCAGGACACAGTTCCACATGTAGGACCCACTGGACTGCAGTGTAGGCCTGAGCCCTCATCCAAGTGGCGCCGGCTTGCATTGGACAGGGTTAGTGGCACCACGTGTCGCAGGCTTGCGATGCAGACTTTTGCTTCACTGATCGGAGGGAGTTTAGTGATGTGGACGCTGCCACGGACTTGGGGTCACTGCCATTCAAAACTCAGGACACAGTTCCACATGTAGGACCCACTGGACCACAGTGTAGGCCTGAGCCCTCATCCAAGTGGCGCCGGCTGGCATTGAACAGGGTTAGTGGCACCAGGTGTCGCCGGCTTGCGATGCAGACTTTTGCTTCACTGATCGGAGGGATTATAGTGATGTGGACGCTGCCACAGACCTTTGGTCACTGCCATTCAAAAGTCACGACTCAGTACAACAAGTGCCAACAACTGGGCCGAAGAGTACGCCGGTGGAGTATGTCAATGAAAAAGGAGTACTGTGGGCCTGCGCCGTGGAGGCCAGCGATGGTCTGCGGAGGCTGCAAAGGTCGCGGGACTGGGGCTTGGAGCTTGCACCGGCACGTGGTGGGCCCTCTTTGACACACGCCGGTGTCGGCAGGTGAGCGGAGCCTCCTTGGTGCGCTGGGGCAGGCATGACGGGTCTGGGGACCAGCCGCCCGGGGTGCAGCAAGCACACAGGGACGCAGGCCCCACCGCGCACGGCGCCGGCCTCGTGGTGGGCTGAGAGGTGCCGCCCTGGCAGACACGTTGGCCATTCCAAAGGAGAACCAAGGCCTGTGCGACGGGCTTTTTATTCACACCCCTACGCAGGCCTGGCAAACGCAGGGCCAACCCACTCCACCCGCGCATACAGGGGGGGAACGTAACGTGCGACATTTCCATGCTCTGCCCCACAGCCTGTGGGGACATGGTAGCGTCCACTGGCCACTACACTCCATGCACCAGCAGTTGATGTCCACATGGCCATTTCCGTGGTTTGCACACTGAAGTCTGTCCAGCACATCCACGCCACATCTGGCATTGGGTAGGTTGTCATTCATTAGTCACTTGCCGCTCGACACACATGCCTGCTCCACGCCTCTCCTCACATTCTCCTATTGTGTGGCTGTGGTGCCATGCCGTGGCTGGGTTGTGTGCATGGCAAGCCCAGGTTCCCAATGGAGTCGTGTTGTTGTGTCTGGTCAGCTGGCATGTTGTGTGGCATGTTGCATGTAGTTCTGCTGCGTGCCCATTGCCAGTGTCGTGAGTTGCATGACTATGGGGTGGAGTTGTGTGGTGTGTTCATTTGGTACTTACCAACAAGCAATGCATTTCCATAGGTGCCATCCTGGGAGCGCTGGTTGATGATGGACTGTCGGGAGATGTAGGAATCATGCACACTGCCTGGGGAGTTGGCCACGACATTGTTGAGGAGTCCCCGGTGCTCCACTATTGCCTGCACATTGATGGAATGCGTGTGCTTTCTGTTGCGGTAGTTGTGTGCAGTGTCGGCAGGGGGCACGAGGGGTACATGTGTGCAGTCAATTGCCCCTAACACGTGAGGGAGTCCAGCTATGGCGTAGAAGCCTTGCTTGGTCTCCAGCTGCTCCTGCGCAGTGTGGGTGACGTGGAGGTGCTGGGGTACCAGGCTGATGATGGCATCCAGGACAGTTGTGATGAACTTGGATAGGGCTGGCTGTGAGACTCCTCCAACTCTGGCAGTTGTTGGTTGGGAGGTACCAGAGGCCAACATGTGCAGCACAGCCAGCAGCTTTGTCTGCGGAGGGATGTTGGTTGTCCGCTGTGTTGGTACCGTCAGCCGGTGGGCGATGTGGGTCAGGATGTGGGGGATGGTTGTCCTTTTGGGCCTGTAGTGGGCAATGTCCTCCTCTGGCGTTAGGTCTGTGCGGCTAGTGCGTTTACGGTGGGTCCGCTGTCTTTGTGTACGCTGCCTCTGTGGTGGTCCAGGGGGGGCGGGGCAGGTCCTGGGGGTGGTGGCGGTGGGTGTTGTGGCCCTCATGAGTCTCCGAGCTGCATGATCATTAGCTCCATGGCATCTGTGGGTCTTCAGATGTGGCTCTGGGCTGGACTACCTTTCATGCTGCAGGTAGTCGTCCTGCTTAACACCAGCAAAAGGCATGTGTTAATTCCCTGCTGCTACTGCGGCTTATCACCTGTTTTTGGTTCGCATCGCCGATCTGGCAGTTCGTTGTGAAAGTGGTGTTGTGGTGTTTTCGTGAGTTTTTGCACGGGAACGCCTACTCTGCATCTCATTAGGGTTAGTTGGTGGTGTCACCCGTGGAGATAAATTTTGCGGCAGTTATCGCGGGAATACTGGCGATGTCTGCGGTTTGCACCCGCTTGTGAATGGGGCGTTAATTCTGTCTCCACTTTTGATGCGTTAAGGTGGCGATAACTCGGCGATAAGTCCTTGTGAATATGCCCCTAAATGTTTAGATATTTGATCTGCTACACACTGGCATAAGGCCCAAGTCATATTCACATATTGATAGGTATTCATGTGAAATCACATCTCACAGCAGAAGTAATGGGACAGAAATAGTATATGGATTGACATTGGCCTCCCACAGAAACATGGTAGTGATCAAGCTTGATACAGACAAAGCTTGAGAGCAGGCAGGGGTTTTGTGTCAAAAGGTGATGAGGAGAGAGATTGAATAAAAGCTAAAGAACACGCTGCCTGCTGGGAAGTTGTACTCTGCCTGTGGCAGTATTTAAGCTCAGCTGAAATGTACAGGCTTGTCCTCTTTCCAATACAAGGCATGCAGGGCTTGAAGTCCTTAAATGCCTGCTCAAGTAAAGCAAGGAATAGGAGAATGTGCAGCTTGGAAGGACCTTTTGCTCAGTCTGCCTATGAAATCAAGCAGAGTTCGCTGAGCGGTTCAAACACTTTCCCTCTCAGTGTGTAGATGTGTGTGATTTTTAGAAAATCATAGGTAATTCAAAAAATTCTTGTCACAAACTGATTGCTATTTCAGGTTGGGCATGTTTGAATACAAACATTGACCGTGCACACTCACATGTGCTTCATCTGAAACTATCAATCATCTTCTGACTACACATTTGTAAAATGCTTGATTATTTTATTAAACACATCGTTATAGATTTTATTAATACATATCTCAAATACATTGTGAAGGCAATATAGTAGACTTCAAGTAAGTATTATTATTGCTTCATGAAACAATTGTCCTTGTAAGAAGAAGCAGCTACATACAGTTATTTAGCTCAAATGCTGGTGATTATCGATAGAAAAAAATGGATAGATGTCCTATGGGTCTGCAGACCCCTGAATAGGTGCTGTGGATTCCCAAGGGTCATAGACCACAGGTTAAGAACAGGTGCTCTAGAGGAGAAAGTATCCCATTTGTAAATTAAATGCTGTCCCAGTGATACATCTTAAACATTGTAAAATGTGGGTGTTTGGCAATGAGGAGTGCAGACAGTGTCCCCTGTAACCACTGTTGTCTACCCCTTATATAATTCACTGACTGACAGCTTTTATTTTTTAAAGCAATTCCTTTTCATCTAAGTCATGCAACGACTTTAAAAAACAAGCATTTGCAATGTTAATAGGGTTCGCTTTAATGTACTAAAACACTCAACCCCACATGCTATTTGCATACTTTAAAAGCACATTAAAGCCAGACCTATTTCTTTGCTAACACTATTTGTCCTGAAAGTGACATACATTTTCAGTGTCCCACACTAACTTATATTTGTTTTTTTGGTCATTCCCTATCCGCTAGCAACAAGGATTCTTTAGGCTAGATCTTTTAATTTCGGGCCGTCTTCTGGCCATTTGTGATGGCAACATTTAGCAACTGCATGCAATAGCCTGAATGTAGCACCAATTCTGGAAGACCCTGTGCAAATACAGTATTGGTGCAGAGCTCCCTAAAGAGAAAAATCCGAATTGACACGTGTGTAGCCACAACAGCCTTCATCACATTTAAATCCTATTTAGACACGCGCAATATGTCCTTCAGAGAAGTTGAACTGGCTGCACAGACAGTGGCACACTTTGCTAGTTGCTTTGTTTCCCTTCACTTTTATGAAGTTGAATTAGTGCAATGAAAGACTCCACTGCTGTTTATGCTGTGTGTGTGTGCGTGTGGCTGTGTGTGTCTGTGTGTGCGGCTGTGGCTGTGGGTGTAAGTGTATGCAGCTATTGACTGTGCTGTACGTCTGCTGTGTGAGTGTGGCTTACCCTGAAGTTAAACTTATTCTGGTTGATGGTACTGAGCCAGGGTTAGAAATGTTGTTTGTAACAGACATGTAGAAAAAGATAAGCAGCATACAGCCACCAACGCAATGCACATTAAGTCACACATTCAGACACAGATAAACAAACGTACAACATATGGAGACACTCATTCAAACATAGGCAACACATGTACAGCTGCCTATAAACACATGAACAAGGATACATGCCCAGATGGACTGCTTCGACTGAATGGTGTGGAGGCAAATGGCCAGATGAGTGTGAATAGGTGGTTCTTTCAACAAAGAAGAAAAAATCTGAATACATACTTGTGTGTGAGTGGGTGGATTCATTGAAAAATGAGTGTGGGTTGGGTAGAGTCTAGGGCTCGTGGAATATACCGGTTCCCTAGACAAGCTCCCGGGCCAGCAGCGTCCATCATTGATTTTCTTACACTATTCAGAGCTGAGAGAGTCTCTTCAGTGGAGGGATTGAATGGGTCTACATTTTTGAATGCCACAGCACCAGGAGATGAAGTGACAGCCAGCGATCAACAAATGTGAAGTCCTGGGCCTAGCGGAGACTTCCGTCTGATGCGTCTGCTTACATTGCCCCCGATCGGCAGGCCAAACAGCAGAGGTGGGCTGACCAGCTGACCCGCCGATCGCCCAACTTTCCCCAGGCTGGATCCGATCATTTGACCATGCCCTGTGGCAGGTGAGGTGCCTGCCAAGTGCCATTGGGCCCAGTAAGTATGGCGGCCTATATTTCCCTGTGCCTCAGCCTGTAACATGGAGGAGCAATGGCGGCCCTCCCGATTGCCATTGGGCATTGCGGCAATGTTGGCTGATGGACCATCACCAAGGGGCCACGCAGAAGGAATACTGAACCAGAACTCATCTCCGCCGCCCTACTGATCAGTGACTTGGAGCAGCAAGTATATCTCTTTGTTGCCTGGCAGGGGAGAGCAAGGAAGGACTGCATATGGCGTACACAACCAAATACTACGCTATAGTGCTGGCCTCAGACTGTGACAACGGCTGCAGAGACAGAACTGCTGGGACCCTGCATGGTGAGATTCAGCACCCCTCTATCACTTACCTCCTGTTTTACAGTGTCCTTCGCTAGATCACATCTACCCGGGGCCCTTACATTAATGTGCTGTTTCAGTGCTTCCTGCCATACAGGCTGTTCCATTAAATTACCATCAATGACCTCCCTATTATCGTCACGGTACGAGCTTGCCAATTGTGACCATGGCTGCTTACTGAACCACCCTGAACCAGTGCACCCTTAGTGTGAGCCGCAGAGCACCAGTAAGGGGTGTTACATCAGCATTAGGACCTTCCAAGGGGGGACAAATATTGCACAAATATTTGAATCTTCTACCACCCTTCCTTAAACTGTGACCTGACATGGACAGTCGGTCCTTGACCACTCAGCCCACTAGCTTCTAGGCTATCCTTCCTACAAATCATGCCCACGCCCCCCACTCATGATGCCAGACAACTTCTCTTGACTGAAGTGGCGACTAGCAAGCAGAAAGACAGCAAGGGCAATCAAACACAGCAGGATATAGAACTTGAGGCCATTTTGAAAGAACTGTCTGCTCTGAACACTACTCTGATCAAGGTAGCTGAGAACATCTCCAAGACCTTGATAGACTATATATCTGTCATGGCCTGGCCTCTTTCAATGCTTGGTAACTGGTGCAGAATTATACCTTGATCGTATAGACCAGCAACTTGCCTCAACCATAGACTAGGAACAAGATTAGTGGTATTGTCAGAAAAAGATTGTGAAATTAGAAGATTGGAACCACCAGGACAATCTTTGTTTCTCTGGGGTTCTAAAGAAATTGGAAGGTGAAGACATGATGGGGTTTCACTTTGAGTTCATACCTACCATTACCAAACTATCCCTTATTCCCTCCTGGAGTTTAAGAGAGCTTTCCTCTTCAGATCGTACCTACCACAAGAGCAGACTGGAAAGCACCAAAGTATTGCCTGAGTTAATGCGAAACCAACAGGCTAGGGACGTGCTCTCTGTGGCCAGATGCCCGAGCCTGCTCCTCCATGGTTGATACAAAACCTACATTTCACAGGACGTTTCCCAGGAGACCGTAAACCTCAGGAAGAGATTGCTACAGCTGCGCCTCCACCTTAAACTCATGAATATCTGAAATGGCCTTCCAGACCTGGTAATGATGATCATAACTCATGTTTATGCAACTATGGAGTTCGGAAATCCTAGACAACAGGAAGAATACCTAGATTCCTTGGACTCCCAAGGGATGGCTGTTGAGGGTGCTCGGCTGAACCATAACGTCAGCCAGACTGGTCACACACTACCCAACCAATGGTCCTGAAGTCAAGACCAATCCCTAAAGACCTCCAAGTGACAGGTAAGTCTAAATCCCCCCTGAAACCCATTCCATCTCCATAACTAGACTTCTATGTTACCTATAGCCTCACTAATCCAACTATATACTAAACAACTCCTTGTCCTTTGCGTCCTACCCCTCACCTCTTCTTGATATCTTAAGTAATGACTGCCCTGACTCATGCTTTCAACAACTTCTCATGGTGACCCACCCCGACACGCCACATTCCCTAGTGCATTTCACCGCCGGGTCACCCCGCATACTCACTGACCCACTTAGGGTACTCGTTTTAGGTTTCCACTCTCTACCATATGCATTCACCTTCCATACCCCCCTCCAGACCAGCCCCATCATAACTTGGGTGCCTTGGCAAAACTCCATGTATATCATTTGTCTCTCTGAATTTCAACTGCCTTTTAGAATATGTTAAGTGAAAAAAGGTATTTGACTATATGAAGTTCCGCACCAAGACCTTGTTCTCCTACAAGAGACCCACCCTACAGGTGCAGAAAGCCATAAAGTTGGCTTAGACTGGGTGGGAAGAGAATATTACACTAGTATGACCACTGCAGGGTGAGGAGAACCACACACTACTAAACCTTACCATAGAGTGGGTGGTCATACTAGTAGCAAAAGGCCTCCTATTGAAGGTGAGCAAAATTTTCTGAAATCCCCACGGCGACTACTTTTTTCTCAAAGCTTCTCTTTATGAACAGACCCTTCTGATTGTCTCAATTTACGCTCGACGAATGCAAAAAAAGGAGAGAGGTGTGGCGCAGAAGCCAGAGCGGCTCACACTGGAGCGCGGAGCTCACGGTTTGATCACTGGCGCTGGCAGCAGCTCAGCTCAGCATCATGTGACTCAGGGGACTAGCTCACTTAATCACCCCGATGACCCCAAGTGTCTGGATACCCTTAGGGATGATAAATTAGTGCTATACAAATCTGGAATTATTATAACCGAGAAGCCTTTGTGGACATAGCCAGAATTCTATTGCACCACTCCCACACTAAGTCCATATTATGAAGAGACTTGGTGTAACCCGTACATAAGTAAGTCCGACCACCCCCTTTCCCATAACTCCTTTCAAAGGGGAATCCTCATAGATCTGATATCTGACTTCTCTTTGGCTGATCCTTGGAGGACGTTTACCTCCTACATACACTGTACTTGAAAGTAGGAGTGGGTGGTTCACAGAGCTTTTGCTACTCCGTGCTCCGCTTAGAGCGCGGAGTTCTGCAAAAACTGAAAACTCAGCTAACTGTGCGTTTGCTGACTCAGAAATAAACGGGAACACCAAACTTCTCACTGGTAAGAATGAAGCAGCATATTCCCACTACGCATGCTCGGGTTGGATTAGTGTTCCATTGAGCATGCGCTTTAGAGCCTCATCTCTGCTCCGAAAGTGCCCGGTTAAGGACAGCACACCCACTGAGACTATCCCCGCATTCACGAGTATGTGAAGGAGGAGGCTGCAGTTCTCGGGGTCTGTCCTTCTCGGGCCATGCCGAGCGGCGAGCACTGTAGCCCCATGTCCCTGAGGGTCCTCCTGGCCTGCCCACTTTGACTTTGCGGGGCATGGAACCCTGTGTATGCACTGTGGAGTGCGGTCTTACATCATCTGCCGAGCCGTGGAGCTGGAGCAGGAGCTGCTTGGGGTGAATGTGGGGGGCTCCCCTTTAATTAACACCTATTATGGGGCATGTAAAAAGGGTTGGAGAAACTACTATGTCTCTGCACTGCACAGGGTCTTAAAGAGACCCAGCAGGAATAGTGTACTGAGCTGTTAACAACACATGTGTGGAAGTATTGAAAGGGCGTTCAACATGGACCACAGCATTTGTTATGTGGATAAAAAAGGAGCTTTTTATGTATGTCAGAATTGCACCGCAAAATAAGAAACTTCTTGCCAGCCTCCAACAATAGACATTTAAAAAGTTAAAACACATCACTATAAATAGCCAATGTGAAGCCTAAGTTACCCGAGTCAGAACTCGGAGAAAGCAGACACATTTGCCTTCAGGGACTCATTGCAGAAACACATGCCACAACTAGTTCACTTTGATTTTGATTAGAACAATTTGGCACAAAGACCTTTATGACTCCAGTATACTCTGGCCACCTGCGGAGCTCCACGGAAACCCACAGAGTTTTTTGCTAACTCCGTGGAATTCCACAGAGTGCATCTCCATGCGCTCTGTCCAGGCCTACTTGAAAGCAGATAGACTTTTTCCTGTTGTCCCCCCACTGCTAGCCCACTTGAAAGAGCCGCTATTAACCCCAGAGTGCCTGACCATGATGCAGTATAGATATAGCTTAATCTAGGGGTGCTGCAACCACCTCCAGCGTAATGGGGGCTCACTCTCTCCCACTGCTAAATGCCCATGGATTAAAGATGCCTCCTTGGCCACCTACAGGCATGCCTGGACCACAATCAGGAGACAGTAGGTTCCCTGAGTGTCCTTTGGGTAACCAGGAAAGCGATAGTCAGGGAAGATATAATGTGGGACCCCGCCCATAGGAAATGTAAGGCGACTCCAGATGCAACTCAGTCTGGAACAAGACATCCATACGCTGACAACACAGTACTCCTCCACTCCCCCACTGACTACATTGGAAGCCTTGCTGCAGGCTAAATACAGCCTTAACTCACTTTACATTACTAGAGCAGAAACTGACTTTTCTGTCTTCAGCAGCGCCACAACGAAAAGGGAGAGCTGGGCGACTTCCAGCCTATAGGCCTGCTATCAAGAAGCATCCCACACTATACCTGCCAACCTCCATGGTGATGTCCCACCCCACACATAGCCACTGGATATTCTGGAGAACTTTAGAACATACTACACAACCTTATGCACCTGGGACATAACCAGCTCTCCCCATGACATAGAAGCTTTGTGGGAGTGTAGGCAAATTATGGTGTTGCTTCCACTCTGCCAAACTCTAAATGACCCACTCAAACTCTAATGTGAAATCCCCTCTAAGCAAGGGGGGCTCTCACTGGCATCATAGTCAATACTAATTGGGTGATTGCTCTGAAGGCAGAAGAGTTTTCTGAACAAGAACCACACTGTTTTGGCTCACTTTGTCTGCAAACCTTTAGGTTTTCTTTTTGTGTTTTTGAAAAAGAAACAGCAATTACTGACCACCACTATTTACACATTTTCTGCCTCCTATCCAGTAGTAGGATTTCTAACCCCCCAGGTGCAAGGACTGAGTAAATCCAATTGGAATGCAACCCATACACAACCCACTGAGCAATAGTGTAGCTGGGACGGTTTATACTGTTGATTTCGCTGATATCAAAGGAAACATTACCTGCAGCAAGCTCAAATCCATGCAGTCCCCATACCTTGCAAAACACTTATACAGCATGCCTTTACAAGTTCAAAACTGCACCAATTTGCAAACATGGGACACTTTTTTTTTTAGAAACAGATTTTATTGAAATTTTGAGTACATCCAGGCCTGAAAGACCGACATATTGCGATTCCATTAATAACACAACAGACCTCAATGAACCCATAGAATTTTGCCCAGAACATGTATAACATGGACACCACCCCCCCAGCCCCCGGACAACCACGCCACCCATGTTGTGTCACTTGCCATGAAATGGATGGGCCACTTCTTTAACCAACTAATTCACTAATGTGGGCCACCTTTATTTTGGTGCCTAGGCCAATTTTCTGTCCCAGTCCAACTCTGCACAGAAAGTGTTTTCTGGTAACAACAAGCCCACAAGAATAGTTCAGGCACTCAGTAGTACAGCAAATCCTCTTTCATCAATGAATATCACACTCAAAATAGCACTAAGAAACAGGATGTGTACATTAAAATGTTTATTTTAAAGGCCTGGGCTAGTGCATAAAACATGAATGGTAACACACAGCCTGCAAAAAAGAATGCAGCAATGTATGTTATGGTCAGCGAATGCAGCAAAATATTTCTAACATGGTTAGCAAATTCTTTACATCCTAAAACCCTAAATCTGTTTGTAGATGCTATGCTAATTTTTAGCGGAAGCAGTTAATACCAAGCATGTTGTTCAAGTTTCTTAAGATAGATCACATAGCATACCTGTTTTTGTTCAGAAAATAGCAATGCAGCTATATTCTATCACAGCTTTCCCCTGGAATGAAAAACAGTGTGAGGCTGCAGACCACATCTCTGCACTGCTAGTGGCTGCACCTCTGACTGAGGCTGGTTGGCGCTGGAAACCAGCATGATTTCTGGATGATAGTCCTAGCACAAAGTCTCCCTACTCTATGGTCATATAGCAGAGTTTTTATAATATGAGATCACCAATTCTATCTTATATTTACTAAACAAAACAGCACTTCCAGACACTAAAGCATCAACAAGAATAACCAGGCATGGTGATAAAAGAATCATCTTAATTCACATATTGATAATATGATCTTATAACTAAAAACAATAAAAATATGTCAACTAATACAGTGAGCATCCAAGATGCTATGGCAGCATATATAACTAAACACAATGATAAATGTCAGCATACATAACATGCAGGCATGATGTCAACATTTCTGCATGTGTTTAAAAACCTCACACTTCCTAAAAAGAGATGACAGTCTCTTAAAGCAAGCACGGAAGGAAAATAGAAGAGGTGTAAATAGGAACTGTCACTGTGTTCACCAAAATATGACCATGTGGCACTGTGGCAGATAGTGTCCAAATAGATGATAGAATGCACACCTTTATTATACTTAATTTGTTCAAAGTTATTCTATGTTTTGCTCCTGCGTGCAACCTGGGCACGCGCCCTGCCCCAATGGCACACATATGTAAATTCATAAGATTTGGAGCACAGTTATGCCCTTGTCCCAGTTGCACAGTGTAATTCCATAAATATTCACAGAAACTCCATTTTCATTCTGTAATTCATTTTTGACAATTTTATTCCATTTTGTCCATTGACTTTTCATTGCTATCACCATTCACATGTAAGGCTTTGTGATTTCCCTTTTCTTCTAATGCAAAAGATATGCCTTCCAGGCCTTTCTCTAAAGCACGCAGGAATTCACTTTCCTCCTTGGCAGTCTTAATCGTATCAACCCAATGCATTTCGGGCTACCTTAGCCCTTCTTCAGGGGTAACTACAAAATTAGAGAAAACCAGGGTGTGTGTCCGACTCTAACAGCTCCCTTCAACACAAATTATTTTGTTTGTTTATATGCTTTATGGTGAGTTGTTTGCTCTTGCATAAGGAACACTCTGGGCATATATTCAATATCATTTACAATAATTTTAGATGGTTGAATCTTAATTTCGCCATTTCAGCTAAAAATGTAAATACATTTCTATTACAGTATGTTTGTCTCTTTTCTGATAACATTACATTGTCAGGTGGTGTTTTTAGACAGTTAGCTTTTCTTGGCAGCTCTACGTGATAATTATATGACTTAGTGCACTTTATAATCTTTGTACAACTGCGAAAAAACATGAGCTAACATATTCAAATCTCTTATTTCTGTGTACAGCGAGAGATCTTCCACAGAACTAAATGGGACGATTCTTGGATCACTCATTCTAGCATGGTAAGAATGGGGTAATGCAATAGAACCTGAAGGAGGTATAAGTAATCATATTGTATATCCCAAACATTCCCCTGAAATGGATTTAATTCTTCCCATCAGAAGCATGTTAACAAATCACCATTACTATGGCCACCTCAATGTTTAAATACACTCTCTGCAGTTCTAGTTGTTGCGTTGGCAACATGTGTTGATTCCCAGGATCACAAGAGTTTGAAGATACACTGCCACCCAAAAACTGTGAAAAATATAGGAGTCTGGTGTGACCTACACCTTTGCTTTTCGAAACAAATGGTAGCTTCCTTGATTAGTCCCAACTTTCAAATCATTTTGCCACGAATGGTGCTCATTAGCATGCAAATGAACAACAACATTGAATTTAATAAAGCTCTGGTATTGCCTTGATGGAAAAAAATTAGACATACTGTACGAGGGGGCAATGAAAAAGTGAAAAACATATCAGCAAAATTGGGAAGCTTATAAAGCAGAGTGTTATTATCTGGCTTCTTCTAGCTCAAGCAGAGTCTGGCCACTTGGTTTGGAAACCTCTAGAAGTTAGTATTTCTTTTTAAGTGGCCCATTCTATGGGGGTTATTAAGAGTTATGGTGGGTGGCCTGCCATCCACCGGCAGTGTGGGGGTCATACCTTGAGCCAACCTGGCAGAATACCGCCTGCCATATTTATAGATCTTTGCTTGCCTGGTGCAGACCTCAGTGCATTCAGAGATGCCACAGCCACCACGAGGGCTACTCTGAAGACATTGTAAGTTTGGTGAGCAGCCACCATGTTTCAGCCGGTCACTTTTTTTTTTTCAAAACTAACTCTCAAAGTGGGAGTTTGTATTAGAAAAACGAAAACTAATGAGCCATACTCTCTGGGATATTCCCCCAGGTTATGGGGATCATTTAATTTTTTTTTCTGTTGGGGGCCACCAGGCTTTTTCTGCTGGGCCCAAACAGGCAAATGAGCATATCAGATTGTTTGCCCTGAATGGGGCGACCTGTCTGAGATATTTAGTACGATGACTGGATATCTGTCAAATCATTAGTCAAATGTTTTTTTTTGCTGGGGGGGGCTTCACTGCCCTAATTATGACAGATCATTCACCACCAAATAGAGAGGATGGACCATCAGTTTGGTGGACAGGGTACTCCACCACATTTGTGGCTGAGTACCCTATCCACCAATCTGTAAATAGTCCCCATGCCACAACATTCTAGTTTTGGAAATAGCAGAGCCTTATTAAATGTCATGCATTTCTTAAAGGATGCTCGGCTGTTTAGTGTTTTCAGCAAGGGAAACCTTTTTCCCATTAGATTTGCAGCCACAACCATGTTTTGGGAATTCAAAATTAATCATTTATTTCAGATTCAAGTAAAAGAAATATGGTAGAAAAACTCTATTGAAAGGGGCCTACGATTTTCAAGTACACTGTGCTCCCAGTTGAATCTACTACACAACCTACCCCATTAATGAAACCTCTGTTTCTTTCAACCCTACCCGAAGTAGCTCCCACTGCCAAATTCTCTATTCCTCCTGTCACCAACACTTAGACACCTACCTGCAGAGTTCACCTGTTTCCCTGACTCTATCCAATCAACCCACCCCTCTCCTTGATCTACTGCTCCCCCGGTCTTCATAATTCTCTCTATTGGTTGGGTGCTGGTTTTGTGTTATGTGAATCCATATACATACCCACATACATGCAAACATCTCCTGAAACCTGCCCTTCGCATGGTAGGCTTTGACACTCTTAAAGACATCACCAGGCTCACAAGAGAGATTAAGCCCTACTGATTCCACAAATGCTCCACTAAGACCGTTCATTAATAGCATCCAAAAGTTGCAGAACTTTGCCTCAAACCTGCCCTTAACTTTACCTGGTATCACACATGGTTCAGATACCCAACAGACCATCAGCACTGCAATTCACTGTAGAAATCATTTACATAAAAACATACAGACATCAGTGACTCTATCTACAAGTACAATTTACAAATAAATATATAATACTATGGTTGACTCCATTTGAGAGATGGATACTAGCGATGAAAAACGAGTTCTGCTCTAGATTTATAAATATGATGCCGTCAACCCATGGAACTACAGGACAGAAATGCTGGGGACGGGAAATGGGGTGATAACTGGCAGAGAATGGAAGGGCATTTTCTCCAGGTCTGCAACTAGTGCATCCAGAGAAGCAATGAAAGAAACCCTTATAAACATAGCAGTACATTGGTACTACACTCCACCACGGATCCATCAGTGGAATAGGGGTCGAAGCGCTGTCTGTTGGATGGGGTGTGGAAGTACGGGGTCTTTGCTCTATTAGTTGTCGGAATGCCTAAAGCTGATAAGATAATGGGCAGAAGTACTTGAATAAATAGACTTGTGGGCTTATTTATGAGAGCCCTGCACCACGTAAAGTGATACATGCGTGATGCAGGGCTCTCATTTCGATTTATGAAGACACCCAAAGCCACCCTGTGAGGCTTTGGGTGACCTCATAAATCATGAGTAAGGTGATGCAGAGCAAACTGCTGCTTCGTCTTACTCTGCGTCTGGGAGGTATTTCATGGGTGTTGCGGTGGGTTTTCCCATGATACACCCATGAAATTTGAGGCTGCCTAGATTTACATTGTGATGTAAACCTGAAGAAGTGCCAAATCTGTGCGCCTCCCTTGATGATGTGTAACAAGGAGAAATATATTTATTCCTCCTCGTTTTTTCCTCTTTTCCTTTGCTGCAATCGGCAGCACACATGGAAAGAGGACATCACCTCAGGGGATTGTTTTTGTGCAGAAAGGTACCCCTTCCCACACAAAAAGAATCCTGAAAGCAACATAGGCTTTCTTGCACAATGGTGCAAGGGTGCCTACATTGGAGCTAGGCTGCCAAAATGGCACCAACGCAAAGAGAAAGGACAGGAATGCACCGTATTGCTTTAATATGGTGCATTTTGACTCTTTCACTTTGGCGTAGGGTAGCGGACCAAGGTGCCTTGCTGCGCTGCCCTATGCCACAACCCCATAAATGAGGCAGTTGATGTTTAACATGATGTTGACCTTAGTCACCTTGGATGTCACGGATTTGTACACCAGTATACAGAGAGAAATTGGGTTACATGCCATTAGAAATATTCTCAACACCAGATCTGCTAGTGCGTGGAACCATACCGAGATGCTGGTTAACATGATTGAGCTTATCTTGGATAACAATGTTTTTTTGTTCAAAGATAAGTGGTACAGACAAAAACAAGGGGTGGCCATGGGCTCCAGATTTTCTCCCTCGTATGCCAACCTTTTTATGGGTTGGTTCAAGGAGATGATCATCTGGGGTCCCATGGACACCAGATGGAATGACTCTAGACTTTATTGGGGCAGGTACATCGATGATTGCTTGATGATCTGGACAGGCACCACTGACAAACTCTTGGGGTTTTTTGGAATACCTTAACAGCAACAAATCTAACATCAGATTTACTTTTGAGTTCAGTACTATCAAGATTACTTTCCTAGATGTAGAGCTTTATGTCAGGGAGAACAAGATACACAGCAGACTTTTTCGCAAAAAGACTGCTTGCAATGCCATACTGCATGCATCTAGTGCGCACCCTGCCCACCAGATTAAGGCCATCCCGTTTGGGGAATTAATCCGGGCAAGACATAATTGCAGTTACGACCCTGAATTTGAGGATTGTAAGAAAGGGAAGATGGCCCATTTCCGAATAAGGGGTTATGACAAACACACACTTTCCAGAGCTGAACAGAGAATACACAAGATCAAAAGACAGGATACACTGAGGGAGCGGGTCAAGACTGCCAAAAAAGATGAGAAGATACACATGGTGACCAATTATAATACTTGGTCCAGGGTGTTAGTGCGCAGTTTAAACAGACATTGGCATATTTTGAGAGCAGATAGATCCTAATGTGGATCAATTGCGCACAGGCCAGCCATTACCTATCGAAGAGGTGTATCCCTCAGGAATTTATTGAGCCCAAGTTACCCTGGGATGAGAGCGAATGAGAGTTGGCTGACTCATCGCATGATTGGGTTTTATGGGTGTGGACACTGCAGTGCATGCAAGTGGGCAAGCAGTAAGAAGACACTTTTCAAGGGCCCAGGTAACAAAACATATAAGATTAGGTCCAATATTAACTGCTACACAAAGTATGTTGTATACGTGATCGAGTGCAAATGCGGCAAGAAGTATGTGGGCAGCACCATAAGGACTCTGCATGAAAGGATAGGGGAACACATAAGAGCGGTCAAACAAGGGGATATCAGGTATCCCAATGCTGCGCACATAGCGCAATGCCCCACACAGACCAGGAATAGAGCTTTCACATTTTATGGCATTGATCAAGTCCTGAGGCACCTTAGAGGGGGCAACAGAGAATTGACTTTACGCAGGCGTGAAGCCTTTTGGATTCTCAGATTACGCAGCACAGAGACAGGGCTCAATATTGACCAGGAGCTTCATTACTTTCTGGGGAGATAAATGGTGTTAGTCATAATGTGTACGTTATAACATGTCTGATCCAAAGAGGGTATGTGCAGGTTACGTTCACCTGCTTATACGTTTGCAACACTATGCTTTATGTTATCATCACACATATTGTTTTGGTTGCCTCTGTATTGTCCTGACATAAGAAATGAATGAGTTGGATATGTCATTTGACATATGCGACCCCCTGTTAAATGTACCGTTAATTCCTGCCATTTGGTTCATACGTTTTTAAACACTGTTATCTTTGCACTTGGTCCAGGAGATGGGGAAACACAATATATATTTTGAACATAGCTTCAATAAGGCTGTAGAAATTGCGATTTGGAGGCTTTATGCTCATGCCCGTCGATTTTTAGTTTTACATGTCTGGAATATGGAAGGTTTCATTCACGATGAGCACTTTTTATGAGTAAGCTCTCAAAGCAATCACTGATTCGACACGCATTTTATTGGACAGTTAGCAATGCGTTTTATCAGGAACACTCTAGTCAATGGCGCCGCCTGAGTATGTATCAGTGTATTAGACAGGATGTGTGGGTCTGATGGATTGTGATGACCAGATCTGGTTATGAATTCATATTTTTACCTAGTTTGAATGCACACACGTATGTGCTTAAAGATGGAAATTTTACTTCCTAAATTTACTAAAGGATTAATCGTCGATTTGGGGACGCTTCAGATATCTTTTTAGTTACGGGAGTCACAGATTGCGGTAATTGGCTTCTGTTATTCACACGCAGAACGTGATTAGATTTAACACGGCTGTGTTTAGCCTGAAATGACTTACTGTGTACATATCATCGACATTCTTCACACTACCAGATGGCTGCCATGCTTAGGCAGAGTTAGTCCTGTTTCTATCATCATAGCTCCAGGTCTATAATTGTGGGAGAGTCTCATTGCCGGGTCTCGTACTCGAGGACCGGATTGACTGATTTAGTTGCGGCCGTACTACAACGCAAAGCGGTGAGGTCTCTGGGCTTGCGACCAGAGTTCAAACAGTGCGGGGATTTGTTTTGCATTAAGGGATCTATTACTTATTAGTCGCACTTGAGCGCCATATAGTTACTAATGATTTTGGAAAGTGCATCAAAGTGAGCACTTATCGCAGGAAAGCCGGTCACATCGGAGCTTTCTCCTTTCTATTACAAGGCCGCTTATACTGAAAGTTATGGATTGGCTCAATTTGAAGCAAGGATACTAGACTCACTCAGGGGCATATCATCAACGATCAGCGATAAATATCGCAGAGCGCGCCTAGCGCGATTTTGTTTAACGCAGGCTATCGCCGGATTTGATTGCCGAGATATCGCGTTATTTACAACGCTTATCTCCACGGCGATGAAAAATCCGGCGATAGTGGCGAAATGCAGGTTTATCGCTGTGAATCCAGCGATAAACCTGCATCGATAGGGGAATCCTTAGTGATAGGGAGACGTGGATTTAGCCGTACAATCCACCTCCCATGTAAAAGATAGTCAAGTCAGGATTTTCACAGACGTAAAATACCGGCGATAACCGCGGTTAGCGCGGCTTTTAATATCGCTATATGTGTCCTGGGCGGGCTTGTAAATACCGGGAAGGACAGATAGCGATATTTTTAATGTTGTTTTGCTAGGGAACGCCTACTTTGCATCTCATTAGAGATGAGATGCAAGGCGTAAGGAAAACCGGTGCTAAGACAAGGAAACACGCGCTAGCGTGTCCTTGCTAATACTGTGATCCCATTATCGCCGCTTTTTGGCCGAAAACGGCCGCTGAAGCGGCAATAATAGGCTTGATAATATGCCCCTCGCAGTCTTAAGCGTGTGGGATGGAATTATCACCACATGGAAAGTAGGTGGTGTTCTGATACAAAAGGCTATTTTGGAAATAAATCTGATTAAGAGGATTAATCATGACAGGCTTTTAATCGCACTCTTTGGTTTTCTTCCGCATAGGTTACTACCAATGACATTGAAGGTACCCCTTTTAGGATAAATATCACAGTGGTGATGCATGTAGTAGGCTAGATGATTGAGATAGTAGTCGCTCTTTTTGGTCATTGAGGGCTGTATTTACTGATGGCAATGAGAGAAGGGTTTGACACACACGGCCCAGGTGTTTCTTTATGGTTTTATTGGTGCCCTTATACAGTTGCGGGCTTTGGGAACTTTTTACTCATTAGGTTTTCTCCATCACCTTGATTTAGAGATTATTATTATGAAATATTCTTGCACAATATTTTTATCTTTTCTGCACAAATTGATGCTCACGATGTCACTATCATTTACTATAGGTCCACCATGTGCATGCCTTTGCACTTGCACATTATGTTAAGTTTATATCTGAATTGAGCTTGTGCACACCAGTTTTATGTATGGTGTCACAATGGCCTTTGCTTACTTTTTGTTTACTCAGCCTTGAGAAAGTCGCGGGACGATTTCCCAGTGTGTGCGACGAAACACGTGTTGGCTGATAGAGAAAGAAAAGAAAAAAAGAAAGAGAAGATTTTTGAAACTGTGTTTATGATTTGTGTATACTTGCAATGGTATTTAATATTACTCTACAGACGTGTGCTGAGGATTTTGTGAATTACATAATTTTGTGGGTGTAAGACACTTTATCATACACTGCACATTCTCTGAGGTGGTGTCTGATTACTCTGCTGCTCTGTGCAGGTATGCAGGTGTTGCTGGGTATGTGGGGTAGAGCTGAGGTACCCAGTTGTAGGACATGGTTGTACAAGATTTGGGAGCTCATAGGAATGGAAAAAATGTCTATGTCAGTAAAAAGGGAAGGGCAACAATTAGCAAAAATGTGGAAACCATGTGTGAGTGTGAGCACACTGAAGGAGATCACTTGTCCAAGGTTCGTGAGGGTGCTTAAAATCACTTGATCAGAATAGTAGAATTGAGGGATTAAGCCTAAATTTGAGAAGTTATTAGGAATGCGTAAAAGAAAGCTAGGAGGACAAATTATGCTCCAGATCTGATGAGAGCAGTCGTGGACATCTAAATGGATGGCGACAGAATGAGAGGGCACATTTTGGGACGATTTAAGGGTGGCTATTATTATTATTTGGAATTTATAGATGTTCACGGAATACGTACATAAGTACTACATTGGGCATTGTTTGGCTCGTGATGGTTGGCACAGGCTGTTTGCCTTTTCTGAAAATGATAATAAAAAGATTTGACCCACAAATACATAACACAGCAGCTGAACTGCACGCTCACCACAATTAGTAATCAACACAAGATTGGCACAGACCAAAACACCTTAACTTGTTACACTTAATATGTTTTGTTGTCAAGAATATGATGGTCTGTTATTACCAGCTAATTATTTTCGTTTTTTTCATCCGCAGATTTCCATGACGTGCAATGGAAACTGATTGAGGCTGTTACTCTCTGCCAGCTTTTTCTGAATTAATTGGCTGGAGAATTAAATAAAAAATCAAACTGAGCTGTATTCTGAAAGTGTTTTATTTGTGTTCTTTTGTGTCAGATAGTTGGAATTAGAAGATTAATCCATGTCGTCACATGAGAGATTCAGAAGACGCATCAAAACCCATCTTGTTTATCTTGTTTCCGAATATTTCTTCAACTTTGATGATTTTGTGTCTCAATCACTTCTTTTCTTTAAGGTTGGTGCCATCTTGCATGCTTCTACATGAGATCAATATGCAGAGCATTGTGTACACTATGCAGAGCACCACACAGACCCAACATCAAATATCCAAGGATATGGTTCCGAATGAATCGTGCAGCTGTGCACAATGAGGCATCTAGTGAGCAACAAATGTCAATGCCTAGTAACTGATAGTGTACTACATTTGTATGGCACGTTTTCACAATAGCTTGTGTGTAACAGCCAAAGCACTGACAAAAACAGGCAAATTCAAAGTCAAAAAGACCCCCATTCGTTCAGAACCACCAATTCATCTTGATTTTTGGAAATCAAAATATTTAACCAGATAAGCCATCTTTATATGGGCAATGTTAATAGGGTGCCTAGGGACATATTCATGACGTCCAACAAATAATGATACCAATATTTTTTTAAAGGTTTAACTCTAGATTTTATATCACTAGGTCATTATCTCATCATCCAATATTACGTTCATCAGTATTACCCAACCCACCAGAACATAACATCATATTACAACAGAAAATAAATCATGTCACGAGAATTGGCAGAGCAAAATCAAGTTCATGCAGGTTTCCATAACCAGTTTGATATTTTAACACCACCCCCCACACTTTACACTCATCCTCATCATCTGAAAAGGAACACATAAACTGCTCACTATGATGCAGAGTACAGAAAACTCCAGAATGAAGAAAAAGTTACCTACCTTCTGTATAATTGTTTTCTAGTGGATATCTAACTACAGATTCCTCACCTTTAGAACATTCCCAAGTGCCAGACCTAATCCAGAAAACAATTCCAACACATTTTCAGCACACTAGGAGGTGGCACTATGTGGCTCTGCAGTGACTCCATACTGCTCTATAAGTGACAGTGGCACCCCTGCCCGCTGACATTAGTAACATCAATCTTTCTCCTTCCACACTCTCAGAAGCTGAGCGTCTTACAAAATGTTGATGACAGAATGAAATTGGGACCATATTATGATGTTCAGGAGTACACTTATCAAAATGGAAGGGCAGCCAGGGATATGTTTTTAGAGTAATACATACTAAAGTAGTAAATTCCAAAATGATGGGGGTCTTGGGAGTGGACCATAAAATCTTGTAGGATCGGACAAAGCGACGTTTCAGCCAGACCTGACCATCAGGCAGTAATACTTTGTGAAAGTATGCACCAATGCCCATATTGCAGCCTTACAGATGTCCAATACCAATACTGCTTCAACCAGTGCCACCATAAAAGCCTTGGCTCAAAGGGAATGAGCCTGCAGACCTTCAAGAGGCTGTTTCTTGGACAATGCATAACATATTTTGATGTAGAGAACTATCCAGCTTCACAAGCTTCTGTCCTGCCCTCCCTTTCTTTGCTCTAGAAAACCCTACATAGAGCTAATTTATGCTGATGCATTGTTTAGGAAACGTAGACGCTCAGTGCCCTTTAAGATTCGAGCCACTGGAATCTTTAGTCCTCTTATGAGAGCTGTGAAGTACGGATAAAAACGTTGTCAGAGTTACCGATTAGCCAATGAGAAATCACACATTTTGATAAGAATGCCCTTCAAGTCCTCGGCACCAATGGGAGCAAGCATTGGCAAAGCTAATAGGTCTGGTGTCAGGCTTTGACCACCAGCCTTTTAGCAATTCTTGTTTTGTTTTGTTGGTTTTTGCAAAACTTTATTGTTTGGAAGCTGGCGGGTACTCATTAAATTTAAAATAAAACAATGACTATAGGCAAAAGTGTTTTTCTGGTCTCAAAAAAGTAAACATTACTACGGTACACCCAGCACTGAAGGGAACTACCTTGTGTGTGGATGTGCTCCTTGTGAAAGGGCAGCATGCCGTAATTCATAATGAAGTCAGTCAGTGGCTGAAGTCGGCTAACAATACCCCATGATGCATGCTGGTGTGGGTGGAAGAAAAATGTGAATGACACAATCACAGACTGATTGATGAAGTCTGGCTGAAACCCCCTATAAATAACTGTGTTATACATACTTTTAGTAAAATAAAAAGGGCTTGGCTAACACGCACCTAAAAAAGCCATCAATATTGGCTGCTAGCCTTTCCTTTGAGAAAGAAGGCAATAAAGAAGGGAAAAAGGTAATGAAGGAAGGATGGAAAAAGGAAGGAAGGGAAACAAAAAAGAAGGAATGCAGACAAGGAAGGAAGAAGTGCAAAAAAGAAAGATAGGAAAGAAAAGAGGAAGAAAGATAGTGAGGGAGACAAAAATTAAAGGAAGGAAGGATGGCAGAAAGGAGAAAAGAAGTAAATTGGGAAAAAGGCAAAAAAGAAGAAAGGAGGAAAGACAAAAGCAAATAAGTCAACTAAGAAAGAAGGAAAGAAGGCAAAAATAAAGAAAGAAAAACAAAAGAAAGTGTAAAAGCAAGAAAGAAGGCAACAAAGCAATATGGAAAGAAAATAGCAAAGAAGGGAAAAACAAAAGAAAAAAAGAAAAATAAACAAAGAAGGAAAGAATAAAAGAAAGAAGGCAAAACAGAAACAAAGAGGAAAAAGAGAGAACGAAAGAAGAAAAAAAAGGAAGAAAGACAGAAACTAGGCAAAAAAGAAAGAAAGAATTAAAAAAGAATGCAGTATGACGAAAGTGAAAGAAAGAAAGAAAACAGAAAGAATGGATAAAAAAATAGGTAAGAAAGAAAGAGGGAAAGAAGGAGTGAAGCAAAGAAAAATAGAAAGAAGGCAAAAAACATAAAAGGCCGAAAGATAAATGAACGGCAAAAAAGAAAGAAGGAGAGAGGGCAAAAATTAAAAAAAGTAAAAAAGAAGGAAAGCATACAGAACAAAGGAAAGAAAGAAGAAAAAAGGAAGGAAATAAAGAAAGAAAGAAAGAAAGAAAGAAAGAAAGAAGATGGAAACAAGGAAGGAAAGAGGTTTCACAGTATAAAATATTGAGGGGCACATTTATGGCTGGGGTTGTGTCAGTCTTACACCACATAACGTGGTGCATGTGCGATGCAAGCCCAAAATGCAATTTATATAGCCAGGCAAGGCAATTGTTTATGCTCTTGGTACCATACTGTTCTTTGAGTTCAAAATATTTTATTGAATTTTCATAATAAACAAGTAACAGACAATACAAAAAATAATATTCTAAATCGAAAATACCTAGATATAGTAAAGAAGATTAACAGGCATATCAATTGAATTACATTAGGTATGATAAAATAAGTATTCTTGGAAAACATAAAAAGGAAAGGAGGGAAAAGGATCAATAATGATTCGAATTACATTGTCTATAAATAGAGCTACAATATGAATCAGTAAATATACTATATTATCAATAAAAGCTAAATTAGTTATACATATACCGTTTAAGAAGATATGTATACATCAACAGGAATCCAAAAAGCATGAAAAGAATTGGAGTTATGATTGAGCCCAGTTAAGGACAATTGAGCTCCCTTTCTTGTAAAAATAACCCATGACCACCAAGCATGTACTGATAATAGCGAGACATCTTTCCAGCAAAAAGTAATAGATTTTAAAGCAGCTGATATTAGGAAATTAAAAAGTTTACCTTCTAAGTCATTTAAACTATGTGAAAGAAGAGCAGATTTGCAAATTAACATATTGTAAGAAACATCATCATGGATATTTAATATCTTTTTTATAATATCCCAAACATCAGTCCAAAATTTTAAAATTAAAGGGCATTTAAAAAGCATATGCTGTAATGTACCAGGGTGTGATTTACAGTGCCAACAAGAAGCAGATTGAAGAAGTTTAGCTTGGAAGAGACGTAATGGAGTCCATAAACAATTAAATAAGATATATGAGTTGGTTTGATAAAGTGAAACAGGCAGCCAACCAGAAATACTATTAAGCCAAATATCCTTCCATATATCAATGGATAGTGAAAGTGAAAGTTCATTATTCCAAAATACTGAAAGCATATTAATGTTGCTACCTAGAGAATTAGATAATTTTTTATATAAAATAGAAACACCATGTGATGAAGTAGAGACAGTTTGAATGTAAATTGATAAATCAGCTTTAACATTAGAGGGAATATCTTGAGGAAAAGAATCTAAAATGGAATTACATAAATGTTCATATTTAGAAAAATCAGCTTGAGGTAAATTAAATCTTGTTCGTAAAATCTCAAATGATAAAAAAGCATTGTTTGAATATATATCTTTAAGATAAAAAATACCAGCATTAATCCATGAATACCAGTAACTAACATTCCTATTCAGTTTGATAACATTGCTATACCATAGTGACATGTCTTCAGTAATAGACATAGGAGATAGAAAAATTTAATCTATATCATTAAAAATCATTTTAGTGGACTTTAGTATAACGGATTTATGCAAAACCGATTACCTATTAGACATAGTTAACAAAGTGGGGAGTGGAAATGGATTTACCAATGATTTCTCAATATCAAGCCAAATAGGAGAATTGTTTAAATAGGACTGATTAAACCATATGGAACTTTGTTTTAAAATAAAGGCTTTGTGGTAGAGGAAAAAGTTTGGTAATCCAAACCCAGCATTACATTTAGGCATTTTTAATTTTTTATAACTGATACGAGGCGGTTTACAGTTCCAAAGAAATCTGGATAAAATTCTATCAACATCTTTGTAAAACTTTAATGAAAATTGAGTAGGAATCATGGCGAGGGTGTAGAAAATTTTTGGAGCAATTGTCATTTTAATGGAATCCATTCTACCCCACCATGAAAGATGTAATGAAGACCATTTAGACAATTTATCTTTTATATAATTTAAAATAAAGTTACAGTTAAATGTTATTGTTGATTTTATAGAGGATGAGAATAAAATCCCAAGATATTTCAATTTATCCTTTTGCCAAATAATATCAGTCATAGGTATCATATCAGGGGTACAGTAAATGTTTAAGGGGAAAAATTCAGTTTTGTTAGTATTTAATTTATATCCAGAGACTGTAGAATATTTTTTGATAATCTCTAATAGGGAAGGGAATGAGATTATAGGGTCACTAATAAATAGGAGTACATCATCTGCATAAGCTAAAGTTTTTATAGTAACATCTTTAATATTAATTCCTTTAATATCATCACATTTTCGTATAGCATTGAGAAATGGTTCAATACCAATAAGGAATAAAAGTGGGGAAAGAGGGCAACCTTGTCTTGTACCTCTAAAAAGTGAAAATTGATTCGAGATTTGGCCATTAATAAATAAACGAGCAGTAGGGGCATAATACAGAGCAGAAATCATGCGAATAAATGCCTCACCAAAATTAAATGACAATAAGGTATTAAATAAGAATTGCCAATGAATTTTATCAAAAGCTTTCTCAGAGTCTAAGGCCAGTATTCCTGAAGGTAAAGTTAAATTGGGAGCTTGTTCAATAACATGTAGCAAGGCTCTTGTATTGTTTGCAGAGTACCTATTTTTCATAAAGCCAGATTGATCTGGGTGTATAATAGAATGCATTACAGGAGCTAATCTAGATGCCAATATTTTAGCATATAATTTACAATCTTGATTAATTAGAGATATAGGCCGGTAATTTGACACAATGGTGGGGTCTTTATCTGGTTTGGGAAGCACGACAATTAAAGCCTCAGTAAAAGAGCCTGAAGTAATTCCTGAAGAACCAAAAGAGGTAAAAAGTTGAAATAAAAAGGGCAAAAGTTGTACTTGAAATTCTTTATAAAACTCAGCCGAGATACCATCTGGACCAGGAGACTTATTTTTTTAAAGAGATTTTATGGCTAACAAAATTTCATCTGTAGTGATGGGAGAATCTAACCCTATTTTATCTGATTGAGAGATGCTGGGTAAACCACATGTAGTTAAAAAGGAATCAATTAAAGAGGCATCCTGAAAATCAGGCTTGTTATATAGATTCGAGTAAAAATCCAGAAATTCATTAACAATATCATTGTGAGATAAAGCAATTTTGCCACTAGGTCCATGAATAGAGTTTATTTGAGATTTGCTCTTTTTTATACGTAAATAATTGGCTAGGAGTTTCCCAGATCTGTTGGCATTAAAACGAAATTTGGCTTTAGAGTTAGAAATCTGAATGCCAGCTCTTCTGCTAAGTATTGAATTAAATTCATACCGAAGCTTTTGCAGTTTAAGTCTATATTGAGGGTCATTAGACGTAATGAAAAGTCTCTCAAATTTCGCAATTTGTTTTTCTATATTTTTAATATTATTATTGAAGGATTTATTTTCATAGGCCATAATGGAAATGGTTACACCTCTAAGGTATGCTTTAAAAGCATCCCATCTATTAACCATAGAAGTGGTACCTTCAGGATTAAGTAGGAAATAATCTTGAATTGCAATTAAGAGTTTTGGTTTATTATGTTCATTAAGAACAATATCAGTATTCATTCTCCATCTGGATTTGTTTATAAAAGATGAATTCAAATTCAAAACAAAAGAAATTAAAGCATGATCAGAAATATCAATGTTGCCAATGTTAGGAGAACTCACGGATTGAATTAATCGTCTAGAGACCAATAAATAATCAATTCTAGAATGAGAATTATGTGGGTTTGGAAAAAATGTAAAACTTTTTTCTGTAGGAAAATGTAGGCGCCATATATCAACTAATTTAGTGGTTTGAATAAATAATCTGAAAGCATGAAAAACCTTAGGAGGGTGAAATTTAGTACAGGATAATCTATCTAATAGAGGATCAGCTATGACATTAAAATCACCTCCTACAATTAACGGAACTGTACCCAATTTCAGGACCTCAGTAGTAAGGTTAGACCAAAAAAGAGGGTCGTCCGCCGTAGGACCGTAAACATTGAGTAAAAAGATGACTGAATCATGTATTTTAATTTTAACTATAATATATCTCCCATCAGCATCTGAAGTTTTATTCAGAATTTGGCAGTGTAATTTTTTTGCAAAAAATATAGCAACCCCATTTTTTTTCTCCATTAGCAGGAGATGAAACAATAGTATCAACCCATTTTTTCTTCATATAATCTAAGATTTTATCATCTATATGAGTCTCTTGAATAAAACAAATATCTGCCTTGCAACTACCTAGATAATCTAAAATTTTTGTGCGCTTAACTGGATGGCGCAAACCTTTAACATTTAATGAAACTACTTTAATATTATGTAAGCTAGCCATAATAAAAGAGAGAAAGAGAAAAGATAAAGAGGAGGAGAGTGAAAAATACAAAGAGGTTGTGAGAAAGTAGTAGCTCTAGAACAGGGAAGATGAAAGGGAAAAAATAAAACATGGAAAAAACGACAAACAGAATACATTAATATCAGGAGTGAAACGCACACATGCTCAACAAGCATGACCGATACCGTTGGAGCCCGATGAAGAATAACTCAGTAATTTGTCAAAAAATACATAACTGGAAACAATCAAGTAGTAGAGTCATGAGTATCCATTAAATGCTGCGACTGTAGATCCAGAAATTGTTTCAGTTCTTGAGGACGCTGAAAGGATTTCGAAAAGTTATCTTTCCAAATACGCATTGTTGAGGGATCAAAAGACCATACTTGAAACCAAGACTTCTTAGTTGAGGACGAAGAGCAGTGAATTCTTTGCGAACAGAAACAGTCTCCTTGGCGAAATCTTGATGGATAAATATTTTATTCCCATTGACCATCAACGAAGGAATTTCTCTTGCTGCTTTCCTAATCAAAACCAAATGGTGATGACGGAGAACTTTAAAGATCATTTGTCGAGGTTTTGTGTGTTGAGGGTTGCGATGAGAAGGAATCCTGTGAGCCTTATCAATTTCAAATTTTTCTGGAAAACTGATTTTCAACAGGCCAGGAATCAAAGTTTCCAGATATAATCTGCAGTTGGCCCCTTCAACATCTTCTGGTAGATTGAAAATGCGTAGATTATATTGTCTATTGCGGTTTTCCATATCTAAAAGGAGTGCAGACATGGGTGATATTTTTGCCATAAGTGCGGTAAAAGCGTCTATTTTAACCTTATTATCTTGTATTTTAATTGAGTTGTCAGAAATTTTCATTGATAAGCAAGCCATTTCTTTGCGTACATTTTTAATCTCTGACGCAATGGTATCGGTACTAACACGAAGTGCTTGAATTTCTTCTAAAATTAAAGATAAGGAAGGTTCAGATGCCTCTACCGCTTTTGATTTGATAGGCGGAGGTGAAACCTGCTGTCTCCTTTTATTATGTAGAGAATTTTTATTTTCCATTTTGACGTAAAAAGGAACCAATTTGCAATTAAATATAATGTTTGTAGGAAGGTATAATATTCTTGGTGCTCAAATCCTTCAAAAAACTGGTGCAGCAGCTAAAATGGTCTGTGGGAGTGGCTAGGCCCAAGCCAGGCACTTTCTTAGGTGCTTACTCCGCCCCCCTGACAGACAAGCCTGGCAGTACCTGAAGGCAGACTGGGAGCAGGAGCCTGATGCAAGAAAACACCACTTCCGCCGTCCAGGGGCACTCAAAAGCGACCCTCAGCACAGGTACCAGCTTTAATACTCCAGCGACCTCTTCATAGTAGTAATTTGATTAGAATTTCGTCGTTTTTATCGAAAAACGGGCGAAAACGCGGAGGAGCTCACCGGGAGGCGGCCATCTTGTTTCGCGCGCTCGCGCGTCTGGTACCATACTGTTCTGGCCTGGTTTGGGGCCATTAAAATGATTTGGGCTGACACTGTCCTGTCTTTCCTCAGAGATTGCACATTCTTGACCAGTGGTAAATAGATCTAACCAGGAAGCACCTACTAGTTGAAGATGCCCCTTGCCACTTTGGGGTGTAGATGCCACTTGTGATCCACCAGCCGAAGTCTGTTCAGCTCATCTGCTCTGACATTTGGAGATCAAGCCAGATGGTTGGCTACCAGAAAGATGTTCAGCTGAACGAGCCACTTACATAGGCATAAGATCTGGAACCTGCTTTTTGCAGTGTCACATCACATGTGTTGTCCATGAGGATCTGTACCAGCCTCCCTGTAGGAGAGTAGGATCTGCTTCACATGGGTACCCCCACTTTTTGCTGATGCTTCACTGTTTTTCGACATTAGTCTGGCTGGGGCCCTGCTAATCAGAACCCCAGCCTAGCTGCTTCCTGTCTAAAATGGTTTGCATGTGCCTTAGGCACATCACTGATTGGGATCTGGAGTGCCCTTATAAGTCCCTAGTATATGGTATACTATGTACCAAGGGCATAGGTACCTCAGAGGCCTGCCAGGGGCTGCAGCATGTATTATGCCACCCCTGGAAGGCCATCCAAACTGACACCACAGGTCTGCTACTGCAGCCTGGGTAAGGTGGTGCATGCACCCCTTACTGTGATATAGGTTACCTATATCACGAAATACATACACACATATAAACCTATAAGTCACTCCTAAGGCAGGCCTTATCAATCCTAAAGGCAGAGTGCGTGGTTCCTATGTGAGAGGGTGCCCCTGCATGAGCAGGGCCCCTCTGCAGCGTTCGCAGACCATCTCTGATACTGTTTGTAGTGCAGCCTGACCATATACTCTTAAGCGCATTATATCCTCGCGGTAAAATGCTAACTTTGGAATGGCTGCACCTAAACATGTCGTGTTTGGTGTCAAACATCTTGGAATACTACCCCCCGCCAATCCTGGTGGCGGGGGTAGCATTCCACCCTTCTAGAGGGAAAGACATGTTAACTCTGACTAGTCCGGTAACTTCTTTCCAGAGCCCTGGCATCTCAAAATGGATGCTGCTGCCACAGACACAAGTCTGGCCTCCTGCAGCTGGACGAAACTCCGGCAGGGGAGGCCTGGACAATAGGTTTCCTGTCCCAGGGAGGTGTGACCACCTCCCCAGACAGGATAATGTGTATTGGGGCTGGGCGGGAGCACTTTCGGGTGCTTTGAAGTCCTGCACTGGGGGCACATTTGGTGTCCCTGTGCATACCCCAGTTCAAACCGGATCAGGGGCTTGCAGCCCCTGCTTTGGCGCGAACTGGACAAAGGGAAAGGGGTGTAGCCACCCCTCTGCCCTGACCCACCCATAGGTGGGGCCACAGAGTAGTCCAACCCCTATCTTTAGTATAAAGATAGGAACCCAGTCCTTAGGACTTCAGATTATCCCTGGACGAAACTCTGAAACTGAATCCTGGACCTTCGACGCTCTACTCACGATTAGAGGACAGAAGAATCTCCCTTGGGGTCAAGGAGTGACTCCCCTGCTTGGCAGGCACCAAAGAAGCATCTGTCCGGTTCGCATTTCTGGATTCTCAGACTTCCCCGAGGCTACCCTGAGTCCCCAGCAAAGCTGAGGCCCGTGGCTATCGTGGGTGACTTGAGACCGTGACCCCTGGACACCGAGCACATTTGCAAGTGCATCCTCTTCTGGGTCTCCCAAGAAGTCGTGCTTTGGGCTTCGAGTAGCCCTAGCCTCCAGCACTACCTGCACCGAAGATCACTGGCCCTCACTCCACGAGTGTCCTGTAAGCCAGATCCACGTGCGGCATCACGAGGCTCCTTCGCGGTCGCTAGCCCGTTGGCTAGTAGCCCTTAACGAAGGCCAATCCTTTTCTTACTTGGCATCCTGGTTGCTCCAGGCCTGCCCTCACTTACCCTCGCTGGGTGAGTTCCACAGACCTTGCTGGTCTGCACCATCGACGATCTACATCTTCACCAAGACTTGCCGTTGCCAAGGCTTGTTGGGTCCAATCTGGTCGCCGACACCTCAGCACTCGACAGACATTGTGTACCAGCCCGAACCCTACTCCTGGTTGCCGACAACGCCTCCTGGACCTCGTGGCTGAAGAGTCAAGACGACCGTCAACGCACCTGAAGCACTCGACATCGGTGGGCATCTGTCCATCGCCTTCCTGGTCACTGGCTAGTGACCCAGACTCTGTCCCCTCTGCTTTCAGGTTCTTCAGAACTCCGATCCACTCTTGGATCCACCCGGACACTTTTCTCTTGGCCGCCAGCAGCACTTTGCAGCAGATCGCCATTCGAATCGACGACGAAACCCGACCCCGAAAGGCACCTATGCACCCGGCTTCCCTGGGTGAGGTAACACGAGTACTCCGGTGCTCCCGTGGGTAGAGACTCTTCAAAGTCCTAGATCTCAAAGGGTTTTGTCCTAGTCCTCTTTTAAGTGTCCCTTTTCTCGATTTTCCCGATCCCGACTTTCTCCATAGAAGTCAACGGCGTATCGCGGTTGTGTATTTACACTGCACGCGTCTCCCGTAGGTCCCCTGTGTCACTACCTTGGGTGGTTCCTTGTGGTCCAAGCACTTCTAGAGGCTCTAGGCCTAGTGTCTAGTTCAGTCGTGGTTCGCATACCACTTTATTGGTATATGGTTTGGTACGCCCCTAGGGCCCAAACGTGTATTTGTGCTATTACTGTGATTTAATAACTTATAACTTATGTACTTCGAACTCTAGCCTCATAAAGAGACTAGAGGGGTGTGTTTAGCAATAAATACATATATTTTGAATATATACCTGGTGTGGTGCTCTTTCATTTGATCACTCAAGAGATTATAGACTGGTAAAACAAGCTGCTTTACATTCCTTCAAGACTTAGCCTGAAGGCTGCTCGCCATAGCTACCACTAGGATAGCTTTCAATAAGGTTGTCTTTAACCTATCTCCAATAAGGGGTTGTTTGGACTGGTGCAAGGTGCCCACTATAATTAGTGGACGGCATATACCAGGCCAACTTCTCACACTCCCCTTGATGGATGACAGAAAGGCTTTAAAGGCCAGATGGAGTTCCTCACTTCCAAAGGTTTGCTGTGGAGCTAGCTGTCTATCTGAGACCAGAGGTATCTGATCTTCACCTCTCCCATGTGACCCCCCACTCCAGCAGGGATGCTTCTGTAACAACCATGAGGTCTAGGCAGGGAAGGGAGAGTTCCAGGTCAGGTTGGCTTTTTTCTGCTACCACAGAACATCCTGAGTTCCTGGGCTGTCTCCTGTGAGAGCTTGATGGAGTTGGAGAGGCAGCATGATGCTAGGTTCACTGAAATCTGAGGTTTTACTACATGGCCCGCTTATGTAATCTGGCCTTTGGATTAAGAGAATGCATAAGGGTAGGAGACCAAGAAGCCTCATATTAATCCTACCAAGACCCAGGATTGAGCTGGAAATATTGGGACCATAACCTAAATGTCCTGGACACACTGCAGTGGTAGGAAAGCCTTCAACACCATTGTTTCAGGGCAGCCCAGTGAAGGATGTCCTCTGTGTGGGGCATAGGTGGGACCATGAATCATTAACTGAGAACCCCAAAGATGTCTAGAGATCAGCCAGCATATGATTGACTATGGCAAGCTCGCCTTGAGCAGCCAGTCATCGAGCTAGAGGAACACGTTTATCCCTGACCTCTAAAGGTGGGCAGTGATCACTGCCATCATTTTCCTGAGTAGCCCTGAGACCAAGGTAAGGCCGAAGGGGAGAACTGGAGGTTGGAAGTGTTCCTAGCCCACCAGGAATTGTAAATAACACCTGTGGGACTACAGGATGGGTATATGAAAGTATGCATTCTGAAGGTCTACAAAAACAATTCAGTCTCCTGGATTCAGAGTGGTTAGAAGATGAGACAGAGTAAGCAAATTTGAATCTCTATTTCCTTAAAAAGGTATTCAGTGGCTGGAGATTCAGTGTTTGCCTAAGGCCTCTGTCTTTCCTTGACAAAATTAAGTAGTGCTAGTTGCACCCTTCTCCTCTGTCTGAGTCCAGCACCAGTTCACTGGCACCCTTGGAGAGCGGAAGCATGGCTTCTTGCATGAAGGTTGCGGAGTGATCCTCTAAAAGTCACCCTGGCATGACAGAAATATGGGGTAGGGAGCAGATGTAAGGTAGGGTGTAGCCCCATTGAATAAGTTGCAAGACCCACTTGTCTGATGTGATGGCTCACCAGGGAAAAAATAAAGTATCCTTCCTTCCACTGACTGGTCTTGTGCCTGGGAGGGCAAACTAAAATGGCTTGGAAAGCAATGCTGAAGGGAAAGAGGAATTAGAGTGTTACTATCCGTGCTGGTGGGAGCTTCACCGGCTGCTGCCACATCCTGCCTCAAAAAGATGGGGTCTGCTATAATACAGGATGGAAAGGCTGGTGTTTTCTGTAAGCCAGCCCTCTAGAATGGCCTCTAAATTCTTGGTATTATTGGTGAAACTGCTTGGTAGAAGACAATAGTCTCAAGATTGTGTTGTGATTTACCTATCCTTAAATTGATCTAGTGCTCAACCAGCCTTTGAACCAAACAACCATGATCCATCAAAAGGCAATGACACTTGTAAGGCCCCTGAAAACATGGTTGATGACTTCAAGGCGTGCCTTCTAAGCACTACACTGGTGTCGATAGTTCTTTCTATGCAGTCTGTGGTGTCCTGGCTGGCACGCAGAACATACTAGACTGTGTCCTGTTCATATTGCAATGCTTGTTCCAGTGAGGTCCTGAGGTCACCCAGGATGTCCAGCAGGATTGTTCTAGCCATACCCCTTGAAGCGTATGTGTACTTACCCAAAAGGCAAACTGCATTAAGAAATCTGAGGGCCAAGCGTTTTGACTCCCCTTCCGGAGGGTTAGTCGGAAAATAATTTTGATTGACCAGGCTTTCAGATGTTTATTGTCTAGTTAAAAAATGCAGATCTAGTTTATTCTGCCAAGCAGATGCCAGAGGGCCAGAACATGGCTTAGTCATTATCAAAATTTCAATTAGTAAATTCGTCTTTGTTCGAATGGTAGGCAAGACTTCTAAGACTAAGGGCTTGATTTAGAAATTGGTGGACGGGTTACTCAGTCACAAATGTGGCTGATATCCCATCTGTGGTATTACAAGTGCAATAGGATATAATGGACTTGTAATATGGCGGACGGGATATCCGTTACATTTGTGACGAGTAACACGGCCGCCAAACTCAAAATGAAGCCCTTAGGTTTCTGCTGCACCTCGTACCACTACTGCAAACTAGACACTTTTTCAGGTGGTGACATTAGTATAGCGATAAGGAAACAATATCCTTTGGACCAAATTATATTATCCAATCATCAACCATTCTGTACATTTCATTCAACCTGATTTTTTACCTCCAATTCAATCTCGTCCACACTTCAGAAGATTAAGCCAAAAGACAATCGGAACACATAGGATTATACAAAAGTATAAATCAATTTATTAACTAAAAATTCATAAAAAACACACAGTATAATTAAAAAAAACAAAAAAGTGTTTAACACAATTTATAGCATTACCAGTCAACAGTGTTCACATTAACCCAATATATTATCACAAAATATTAACTAAATAGCTTTAAACAAGTAAAAAAGAGAGCACATTACACAGACTAACACAATATGTCATTTACGTGGTACACATCCGGATTACAACAATGGCAAAGGCGTGGAACCTGGTATTTTTGGATATATCAAATACTCATTGGCCACAGCCCCTTTCACAGATTGTGTGCTTTACTAGGCGTCAACGCATTTCGATGGATACCACCATCTTTATCAAGAAAAAAGTTCTGACTCTCTTTGACATAAAACTTGAATTTTGATGAATTAAAAACACCTCATATAGGCGAGGAGAGTAGCTCCAGATATACTGGGCAAAAGACTTCCAAAAAACTGTTGGGACGTTGTATCCTCTGCTGTATCCAGAGAGCACTTAATGTTCCCTAGTTAAGCCAGTGCAAATATATTCGTATTATTCAATCTGGCAGGTGGGCATATAACATTCCGCACCAGAACATGAGCGGAATCTGCTTCTTCTGCACCGCAGTATATATTTAAACTGTGAATTCTTTTCACACGGGGCCTTGTTGGCTGGTTCCCCCAAACCAACGTTTTGATTTGTCATCCTCCCAAGTTCCCTTTTATAATTAGGGTTTGAAATGGACGCACTCTCCTGCGTGGTATCGTCTCCATGAGTAGTGATTATTAATTCATCCCAGGAGACGTGTTCAGGCCACTGGAATTTTGTAGGCCAAATATAAGCATTCATCAGCGTAATGAGGGGGAAGTAAATTACAATGAGGAACAGTAGTTATGTCCTGAACCTCATCAAAATCAGAGACAAAGAGAGCCTCTAGTAATACTGGCACTGGAACAGAGGTTGAGGATTAAAGTCTGGTTACATAATAACTTGCTGCACTTTGGTAAACTTGTAGTGTGATACAGGCCCGGAGTGGGCTGCCATTGAGTTAGGGTCAGAGAGTGGTACCGGTTCTGGATCGGGGATTGCTCAAAAAGATTCGGCATTGGTGCCAACAGCCAAGAAAATGGCCTGAACCTAGGGGTTAGTGTGTGGCAGTCTGAACCGCTGTTGCTATAGCCCCGGTAAGGGATTCCAAGGGTCCAGTTGGCATTCAGGCAAGACCTACCTTTGTAAGTCCAACTGGTGGTCCCTTAAAGCGGCTGATGCAGAGCTCTATTTAGGGAGTGGTAGCACCACTCTGGCTGCTGTCTGTTGGACCATCTGAAGTTTCTAAATTAGTTATTTTGAGCAGCCCACCTATAGGTGGTTGCAATAGTCGGGTCTCGAAGTAAGGAAGGCAAACACCACAGTTATCCTAGCGGTAAGAGGGAGGAAATGAATAAAGGTTTTGAGAGATTTAATCAGATTAAAACGCAGCCCGGCTACTGCTGCTGCTTGAGGTTGAAAACAGAGTTCACTTTCAAATTTGACCCCAAAATTCTTTCCTACCTTAACAGTGTCTGGTGGAAGGGGGACTGAGTTGGCCGCCAATGTACAGGAGAGAGAAGAAATTTGCAGTTATAAGTATCCATCAGAACTAAACATTTGCAAAAAAGGCTGCAAATATATTAAAACAAAGCACCATAAACCAAAGCTTTTTCTAATGTATTAAGGCAATAAGTTGATGAATGTACCATGGAAGCACCTTTACAAGAGAAATAGTCCATACCAATTCATTTACTATTCAGTCCTGCTTATCACTCTCTCCCACTGTCCGCTTCTTCAGTTAACAGCCTCAAATGTATGGGGTAAGTGAAGCACTTTAGGGGTACTGCCCGTGTCATTTTAGTTTTCTTGGCTAGTGGTACTGAACCAATTTTACAGAAGGCAGTGTTCACACTGTGGATTAGTACTACTTGCTGTAAAGTAATTACGTAAAGTACTATGTGCATGTACTTTTGTTTCAGTGTGCCACTTCTAGATAAGAACGTTGATATATCAATCAATCAATCAATCAGTGTTTGTGAAGCTCACCACTCACCCGGGAGGGTTTCAAGATGCTGGGGGAGGGGATGGGCAGCTCTGTTGTGGTTGGTCTTGAGGTCCTTCCTGAATTGGTGCAGTGTCAGGCTCCGTCGGAGCTGAAGTGGGAGTTCGTTCGTTCCAGGACTTGGCTGCTAGGTAGGAGAAAGATTTTCCACCTGCTCTGGTCCTGTGGTAGCGTGGGACTGTGGCTAGGGCGAGGTCGGCTGAGGGAAGGTTTCTCTTGGGGGAGTGGAAGGAGATTCGGTCTTTGAGGTATTGTGGTCCGATGTTGTAGAGGGCCTTGTAGGCGTGTGTGAGCAGTTTGAACGTTATTCTTCTTTCGATGGGGAGAAAGTGAAGGTCACGGAGGTGTTGGGTGATGTGGACGCATCGTGGCGTATCGAGGATAAGTCTGGCTGCGGCGTTCTGGACGGTCTGGAGTTTGCGAGGAGTTTTTTGCTGATTCCGGCGTAGAAGGCGTTACCGTAGTCCAGTCTGCTGGTGATGAGTGCGTGGGTGACGGTTTTCCTGGATTTGGGGGGGATCCATTTGAACGTCTTGCGCAGTACTCGGAGGGTGTTGAAGCATGCAGAGGGTACGGAGTTGATCTGGTGATTTATGGTGAGTGAAGAGTAGAGTATGATGCCGAGGTTACATGCGTGGTCTTTTGGAGTGGGTGGGTTTCCGAGGGCAGGGGGCCACCATGTGTTGTCCCAAGCGGAGGGGGTGGTGCCAAGGATGAGAACTTCTGTTTTCTCCGAGTTGAGCTTCAGGCAGCTGTTGCTCATCCATGTCACGACGGCCTCCATTCCTTCTTGGAAGTTGTGCCTCGTGGTATCGGGTTCCTTAGTGAGGGAGAGGATGAGCTGGGTGTCGTCGGCGTATGAGAAAATGCTGAGCCCATGGTTTCTGACGATGGTTGCGAGGGGGGCCATGTCGACGCTGAAGAGCGTGGGGCTGAGGGAGGATCCTTGAGGGACTCAACATTTGATCTCTGTGGGTTCTGAGAGGAAGGGTGGGAGCCTTAATCTCTGTGTTCTGCCTGAGAGGAAGGATTGTATCCATTCTAATGCTTTTCCTTGGATGCCAGCGTCGTGCAGTCTGGTGGCTAGAGTGCAGTGGGAGACGGTGTCAAAAGCTGCTGATAGGTTGAGGAGGATGAGGGCTGCTGTGTGGCCTTGGTCGATGAGACAACAGGATGTGGGAGCACACCGCTGACCTCTCAGGCAATGTTCGCCCCTGGCATTCTGGTAAATGCAGTTTCTTGTAGCTCGCTCCGATATTTTCAATTGTTTCGCCAAGGTTGGCGCAGTTAGTGCTGATCTCTAGACGTGTTTCTGGTTTATTAACCGTCATCAGTAGAGAATACAGTCTTGCATTTTGGGGTTTGCTGAGTAGGCTGCCAAACATTATATCAGGTCCGGTACCTCTCACTGGCGCGCAGGTGCTTCATCCACGAGCTCGTCAGCTCAATGACTCACGGGAGTACTTTAAATAGACAACAGGATGTGGGAGCACACCGCTGACCTCTCAGGCAAGGTTCGCCCCTGGCATTCTGGTAAATGCAGTTTCTTGTAGCTCGCTCCGATATTTTCAATTCTTTCGCCAAGGTTGGCGCAGTTAGTGCTGATCTCTAGACACGTGTTTCTGGTTTATTAACCGTCATCAGTAGAGAATACAGTCTTGCATTTTGGGGTTTGCTGAGTAGGCTGCCAAACATTATATCAGGTCCGGTACCTCTCACGGGCGCGCAGGTGCTTCATCCACGAGCTCGTCAGCTCAATGACTCACGGGAGTACTTTAAATAGACAACAGGATGTGGGAGCACACCGCTGACCTCTCAGGCAAGGTTCGCCCCTGGCATTCTGGTAAATGCAGTTTCTTGTAGCTCGCTCCGATATTTTCAATTGTTTCGCCAAGGTTGGCGCAGTTAGTGCTGATCTCTAGACACGTGTTTCTGGTTTATTAACCGTCATCAGTAGAGAATACAGTCTTAGATTTTGGGGTTTGCTGAGTAGGCTGCAAACATTATATCAGGTCCGGTACCTCTCACTGGCGCGCAGGTGCTTCATCCACAAGCTCGTCAGCTCAATGACTCACGGGAGTACTTTAAATAGACAACAGGATGTGGGAGCACACCGCTGACCTCTCAGGCAAGGTTCGCCCCTGGCATTCTGGTAAATGCAGTTTCTTGTAGCTCGCTCCGATATTTTCAATTGTTTCGCCAAGGTTGGCGCAGTTAGTGCTGATCTCTAGACACGTGTTTCTGGTTTATTAACCGTCATCAGTAGAGAATACAGTCTTGCATTTTGGGGTTTGCTGAGTAGGCTGCCAAACATTATATCAGGTCCGGTACCTCTCACTGGCGCGCAGGTGCTTCATCCACGAGCTCGTCAGCTCAATGACTCACGGGAGTACTTTAAATAGACAACAGGATGTGGGAGCACACCGCTGACCTCTCAGGCAAGGTTCGCCCCTGGCATTCTGGTAAATGCAGTTTCTTGTAGCTCGCTCCGATATTTTCAATTGTTTCGCCAAGGTTGGCGCAGTTAGTGCTGATCTCTAGACACGTGTTTCTGCTTTATTAACTGTCATCAGTAGAGAATACAGTCTTGCATTTTGGGGTTTGCTGAGTAGGCTGCCAAACATTATATCAGGTCCGGTACCTCTCACTGGCGCGCAGGTGCTTCATCCACGAGCTCGTCAGCTCAATGACTCATGGGAGTACTTTAAATAGACAACAGGATGTGGGAGCACACCGCTGACCTCTCAGGCAAGGTTCGCCCCTGGCATTCTGGTAAATGCAGTTTCTTGTAGCTCGCTCCGATATTTTCAACTGTTTCGCCAAGGTTGGCGCAGTTAGTGCTGATCTCTAGACACGTGTTTCTGGTTTATTAACCGTAATCAGTAGAGAATACAGTCTTGCATTTTGGGGTTTGCTGAGTAGGCTGCCAAACATTATATCATGTCCGGTACCTCTCACTGGCTCGCAGGTGCTTCATCCACGAGCTCGTCAGCTCAATGACTCACAGGAGTACTTTAAATAGACAACAGGATGTGGGAGCACACCGCTGACCTCTCAGGCAAGGTTCGCCCCTGGCATTCTGGTAAATGCAGTTTCTTGTAGCTCGTTCCGATATTTTCAATTGTTTCGCCAAGGTTGGCGCAGTTAGTGCTGATCTCTAGACACGTGTTTCTGGTTTATTAACCGTCATCAGTAGAGAATACAGTCTTGCATTTTGGGGTTTGCTGAGTAGGCTGCCAAACATTACATCAGGTCATTGAGCTGACGAGCTCGTGGATGAAGCACCTGCGCACCAGTGAGATTTGAAGCCTGTAATCTCTACTGATGACGGTTAAAGAACCAGAAACACGTGTCTAGAGATCAGCACTATCTGCGCCAACTCTGGCGAAACACTTGGAACACTCTAGCAAAGCAAGCAACATGAGACTGCATTTACCAGAATGCCAGGGGCGAACCTTGCTGGGGGTTGAAGCGGTGTGCTCCCACCCCTGTTCCTGTTTAAAAGTACTCCCGTGAGTCATTGAGCTGACGAGCTCGTGGAAGAAGCACCGCGCGCCAGTGAGAGGTACTTGACCTGATGTAATGTTTGGCAGCCTACTCAGCAAACCCCAAAAATTTGAAGCCTGTAATCTCTACTGATGACGGTTAAAGAACCAGAAACACGTGTCTAGAGATCAGCACTATCTGCGCCAACTCTGGCGAAACACTTGGAACACTCTAGCAAAGCAAGCAACATGAGACTGCATTTACCAGAATGCCAGGGGCGAACCTTGCTGGGGGTTGAAGCGGTGTGCTCCCACCCCTGTTCCTGTTTAAAAGTACTCCCGTGAGTCATTGAGCTGACGAGCTCGTGGAAGAAGCACCTGCGCCCCAGTGAGAGGTACTTGACCTGATGTAATGTTTGGCAGCCTACTCAGCAAACCCCAAAAATTTGAAGCCTGTAATCTCTACTGATGACGGTTAAAGAACCAGAAACACGTGTCTAGAGATCAGCACTATCTGCGCCAACTCTGGCGAAACACTTAGAACACTCTAGCAAAGCAAGCAACATGAGACTGCATTTACCAGAATGCCAGGGGCGAACCTTGCTGGGTGTTGAAGCGGTGTGCTCCCACCCCTGTTCTTGGTCGATGAGGGCGCGGATGTCGTCAGTGGCAGTGAGGAGGGTGGTCTTGATGCTGTGGTTGCTGCTGAATCCGGATTGGGAGGCATCTAGGGTGTCGTTGGTTTCTACAAAGTGAGCTAGCTGGGTGTTGACGGCCTTTTCGATGGTTTTGGCTGCAAAGGGAAGAAGTGAGATGGGCCTGAAGTAGCGGAGGGCTTCTTTAGGAGAGGGTTGACTTCTGCACACTTCCAGATGTCGGGGAAAGTGGTGGTCTTGAGGGAGCAGTTGATCGTTCGGAGTAGTTCGGGTGCAATGGCTGTGGCGGCCTTGTGGAAGATGTGCGGTGGGCAGGGGTCAGAATGTGCTCCGGACTGGATGCTCTTCATTGTCTTTAAGGTTTCTTCTGTGGTGAGAGGGGTCCAGGAAAGAAGGGTCTGTTGAGTGGCGGCATTGGGGGTGGGAGTGAGGTGGTGCTGTGGTCTTGGTCTTCGAAGTTGTCGTAGAGCGTCTTGATCTTGTGGTGGAAGAAGAGTTTTTCACCGCTTTTTAGAGTTTTAACTAGTTTGTATTTTTAGCCCGCTAATTGTTTTCTGTGCCTAATTGAATTTGAACTTGTTTGCCTTATGCACACGCAATAATTCTGAGCGCTGCTTTACAGGAAGTGGGTGCGGGCTTCTTGAGTTCTTGCCTCACGCTGTGGACATAGAGTGCCACCATATTGGGAGGTGGGCGCTCTAGTCCTTTCATGAATAAAAACCGAGACGCTGTGCGGCCGCAGTTAGTATCATGTTAATATACTGATCGCATCTCTGCGAGTCAGGCTGCTGAAAGAGGAGTTTTTAACCGCTTTTTAGAGTTTTAACTAGTTTGTATTTTTAGCCTGCTAATTGTTTTCTGTGCCTAATCAAATTTGAATTTGTTTGCCTTGCGCACACGCACTCTGCACTTTTGGAACGCTCCGCATCAATTATTCCGAGCACTGCTAATACAGGAAGAGTGTGCGGGCTTCTTGAGTTCTTGCCTCACGCTGTGGACATAGAGCGCCACCATTTTGGGAGGTGGGCGCTCTAGTCCTTTCATGAATAAAAACCGAGACGCTGCGCGGCCATGCCGTTGGCGCGCCAAAGGCAAGCCCGTCAGCGTCCCGGAGGCGGCCGGCGCCGGTTATGCTGCCCGCAGAGGTACCCACACAACGCCCATTGTACAGTATGGGCGGGAGACACTGCTTCAGCTACGCTCCACTGCAACGTGTAGTGGCACTGCGGCTCTAAATAACGGTGGGATCTTTTTACATTGCCCTTACTGTAACTGGTCTCTGCTGCTAACCGAGGACGTTACACACATGGGGCTAACCTCCAGCAGGAAAAAAAGTCATGGCGGGAGGTCAGGGAAAGCAATTTAAAGCAATACTGCTTAACACCCGCTTGCTGCAAAAACACGAGGCGCAAATACATGGCCTAATAGTTGATGAGAACCCAGACTTCCTGTTTCTTACGGAAACATGATTGTCGGATGCCTCTAATACCATCATAGCATCTGCTATTCTGGCGAATTATAGGATTATTAGGAAGGACAGTGAGGAGGGAAAGGGTGGTGGGGTTGCCGTCATTTTCAAAGAGGAAATTGAGTGTGCCACCTTATCACTAAATGTAGTGACAGGTGCAGAATGTCTGAGTTTTCGGTGCATTCTGTCATCTCAACACTGTATCGCTGGAATGGTGATCTATAGACCACCGGGCTCATACTGTAATTTCATAAGGTCCCTCCATGAATGCATTACATCGTTAGCTTTTAAATATAAACATCTTCTGATATTGGAGGACCTGAACTTACATATGGACAAACCTTCTGATCCTCAGGTGGTTGCTTTGCTGGAAACAATGTCTGCCTGTAAACTAATGCCCCTCATTAAGGAGCCCACACATAAGATGGGTCATGTACTGGATCAAGTCTTTTGCAACACGAAGTTAGACACTGATCCTCTGATCCCTATTATTTGGTCGGATCATTTTTTAGTACCATTCCGGATATCTACAATAGGGACGAGTGAGCTTTCAGAGACAAAAGCCACTGAATATAACTTTAGAACTCTTAATAAAATATCGCTGCCATCCCTACAGAGGGCTCTTGCTTCATCTGTCCCCTTACTGTCAGACAGACCTGTAAAGGATGCCTGTGCCATAGATTCCTGGTTAAGGACAAACATCGATGCGGTCGCGCCTCTAACCGTGCGTACTGCTAGAGTCACATGTCACTCAGCTCCCTGGTTCAATGAATCACTAAGAACTAGTAAAAGTAAATGTAAAAAGCTTGAAAGGAAGTGGCGTACCCTCTATCTTCTGGAAGATAGGAATACCTACAGGGTAGCCTTAAAAGTACACTATAAAATGGTGAAAGAGGCCAAGATGAACTACTGGCAGGGTAAAATCACTGCTTCAAAAAATAAGAGCAAAGAGATCTTTGGGATCGTGAAGTCTTTTACGGCTCCAAAGGCAAGCAGTAAAACAGCCCCACTGTCAGCGGACTGGACGCACCTGGTGGCCCAGTCCTTTCATGCCAAAATAGTGACAATCCAGCAGTCCTTCTCAGGGTCATCCAAAGATAACATGTCCGTGCTGAGTACGAAAGGGGATTCAATTAGGCCCCCTCTATCTTTGGAGCCCCCACAAGTTCCTCAGTTATTACACTTTCTGGCCATTGAAATTGGGGGTTCACTCTCCTATCTGATGAGCCCAAAATCTGGTTCACCAGTGAATGCATGCCCCGCGTAGCTATTACCAGCCCTTGCTCCCACCATAAATCAACAAATCAATAAGGTTTTGAATTCCTCTTTGGCTGCTGGTATTATGCCGCCTCTCTGGAAACAGGCAAAAATCCTGCCCCTCCTAAAGAAACCGAGCGCTGACCCTCATATACCCACAAATTACAGGCCTATCTCCCTCCTTCCGGCTTTCTCCAAAGTGCTGGAGAAGCACGTAAACAAAACAATTATGGAGTTTGCTGAAAATCATAATCTTTTGCACCCCACTCAGTCAGGCTTCAGCACTAATTATAGCACTGAAATGGCTCTGTTGGAGATGACAGAACATCTAAAGGAGAAGCAGGATCAGGGGGGGCAGAGCGATCCTCATATTGTTGGACCTGTCAGCAGCGTTCAACATGGTGCCACATAGGAGGCTCCTCGATAGATTGGAAAAAATGGGTTTTGGAGGCAGGGCTAGCTTCCTACCTGGAGGACAGAGAACAGGTTATTTGGACTCCCCCTTTTTCCTCTTTCATGCCCAGTTTACAGGTGGGAGTACCTCAGGGCTCCTGCCTCATCCCAACGCTCTTTAACCTGTATATTTTCCCCCTAGCAACACTGGAGGAGACCTATGGTGCAAAGATAATTTCATACGCTGACGACACTCAGCTGATTTTCTCTTGCAACAGAGGCAATGAGTTTGATGAGGGCATGATTAGATCTTGCCTCACAGAGGTCTTCGGGTGGCTGGAGGAGAACCAGCTTAAGTGCAACTCTGACAAGTCAGAAATTGTTTTCTTCGGTCTGCCCTAGTGCAGTCAATGGTGGCCAGAAGAATTCTCCCCACCCAGTATGGCTCAATCCACAGTTAGGAATCTGGGAATCCATATTGATAATGCTCTTTCTATGCGTTCCCAAGTTCAGGCCCTGGTGGGGACACTGTTTTGGACTACTTCGGATGGTGAGAAAGTTCCTTCCGCTTCTCCCGTTGGACTCTAGGAGGATTGTGATCCAGGCACTGATCACATCCAGACGACTATGGGAATATCCTCTACCTGGGCTTGCCGGATTTTCTCCTACAACGCCTTCAGGTGGTGCAGAACGCTGCAGCCAGGGCTATTCTCCGTCCAAAACCTAGGTCCCACATGGCACCTCATCCTAAAGCCCTTCATTGGCTACCGGTGAGGGAGCAGATAAAGTTTAAGACCATAGTAACTTTCTTTAAGGCTCTTCATGGCAAGGGGGCCCGCTACCTCAGAAGACGTGTCGGTTGGTACACTCCGACAAGAGCACTTAGATCAACTTCGGTGGCGTATGCATGTGTCCCTAAGGTGTGCCTGGCACGTAGGGGCGGTAAATCCTTCAGCCTCCTGGGGGCGCAGGCGTGGAACAAACTACCGCTGCCCCTTAGCCTTTCTACGGACCTGACAAATTTAAAAAAACTGTTGAAAACTTGGCTCTTTGGGAGTTAAACCATCTCTATGACTGTATTGTGTGATTCGGCAGTGCCAGGACACTCCTTTTGGAGTAGCTGAGCGCTTTATAAACTCCTGTCATTCATTCATTCAAGAAGGAGCTGAGTTTGTCGCAGAGGTCTTGGGAGGGAGGAACATTGGTTGTTTTGCTGTTGGGTTTGGTGAATTCCTGTAGGATGGCGAAGAGTTCCTTGGAGTTATGGGCGTTGGAGAGGATTCTGTTTTGGATGAAGTTTTTCTTTGTTGATTTGATGAGTTGGTGGTGTGCTGTGATGGCTGTTTTGTAGGTGGAGGGTGCTTCCGTGTTTTACTGTTTCTCCACGTCTTCTCCAGTCATCGGCAGGAGCGTTTAGATTCGAGGAGGTCCGTGGTGAACCAGTTGGCTTTCTGGTTGTGTTGTCTCATGGTGTTCTGGAGGGGGCGAGGGTGTTAGAGCAGTTGGCGAGCCATTGGTGGAGGTTTCTTGCCGCTGTGTTGGCGTCTGTCGTAGTTGGGGGTAGAGTGCCGGTGAGGGTGGCGGTGAGGTGCTCTTTGGGGACTTTGTTCCAGCTTCTGCGTGGGAGGTGGCGCGTGTGCTTGTGTGCGGTGAGTTTCATGAAGAAGAAGTGGATGCAGTGATGGTCCGTCCAGAGCAGTTCCATGGTGTGGCTGAAGTGAATGTTGTTTCCTTCGGCGAAGATGGGGTCGAGTGTGTGTTCTGCAGTGTGAGTGGGGGTGGAGACGAGTTGCTTCAGTCCTTTGTTGGTGAGGTTCTCCAGGAAGGTGGCGGTGTTGGAGTTGCAGTGGTTGTCCAGGTGGAAATTCAGGCCTCCGAGTAGTGTGTAGTCTGCAAATACGAGGGGTGCAATGTAGTCTGCGTTGATGTTGGCAAAGGGGGTGCAGGGTCCCGGAGGTCTGTATTTGAGCGTTCCGTAGAGCGTCGTTCTGAGGTTGGGCTGGATCTGGAAATGAATGTGTTCCATGGGGGCGCGAAGCGTCGCCCGAGTTGGAGGAAGCTTTTGTGGACGATGGCAAGGGCTCCTCCTGGGCGGCTGGGTCGGTCCTTCCTCAGGATCTTCTATCCATTGGGGATGGCGGTTGCGATGTCGGGTGCGGAGCTGGTGTTGGTCCAGGTCTCTGTGAGGAAGGCGACGTCGGGCGTGTGGACGTTGAGGAGGTCCCAGATTTTTATGGCGTGTCTGTGCAGGGAGCGCATGTTGAGGAGGATGCAGTTCAGTTGTTTGAGTGCATTGGCATCTGGTGGGTTGGCTTCTGGGGTTTGGAGGTAGTGGAAGGTGCGGCAGCAGTGTCGGCAGGCGATCGGGCCATGGTTGTTGCTCGGTGATGAGAGCTGGCAGTTGTTGTTGCATCCGGGGTTGAGTGCGTGGAGAGTGCTGGGGTCGTACCGGCAGGGGGTCAGTGGAACAGAGCCCCTGACGCTGGTCGCGGTTGAGTCACCGACGGGCGCAGATGGGCACACCAGCAGCATGGCCGCACAGCAGCTGCCATCAAGTAGGGGTCGGGGGAGGGTGAGCAGCAGGGAGGCGGGAACAGGAGCAACACACTGGGGGGGAGAGCAGCAGGGGCACCACCGGCGGGGAGCAAACAGAAAACAGAAACCAACAAAAGGAAACAGAAACGGAAAACAGTAAGAGGCAAACAGAAAGAGGCAAACAGAAAAAGGCAACAGAGAAAAGACAAAACAGAGAAAAGGCAAACAGAAAAAGGATGGCACACACAGAGCGGACTAGCAGAAGAGCAAGCTCTTTCACTAGAGCACCAGTGATGAGGTGCAGGCAGGAGCCTGTGGGTGGAGGAGGGCCTCAAACACCTAACTGGAAGGAGCTCGAGCATGCTAGGGGCAGACCCACAACGGTGGAGCTGCGCGGGGGAGAGTAGTGACTCTGACTAGTAGGTATAGGTCTTGCTCTTCTTGCCACGCAGCGGCCGCCATTAAGTAGGGGTCGGGGGATGGTGAGCAGCTATGAGGCAGGAGTGACACCATGGAGGGGGAGGGGCCGCCGGGGCAGCAGCGGCAGGGAGCAAACGGAAAACAGAAACCAAAAAAGGCAAACAGAAACGACAAACAGATGGAGGCAAACAGAAAGAAGCAAAACGAACAAGCATTGGCATAGCCAATAGGTCTCGCCTTTGGAACCTTATAAGTGTTTAGCCATGCAACACTTGATGTTGTTGCACCAAGGATATTGTACTGGACAACTAAACACTTATAAGGTCCCAAAGGGGAGACCTATTGGCTATGTCAATGCTTGTATTTTTTTAAAGGACAAGCAGTGCTATAGGGCTCCGGCTGCCACTTAGTCCACCGCATCCCACGTAGACGCTGCAGCCATCTTTGAATGGTTTTAAAGCCAATTCAAAAGCGGGTGCCAGTGTATGTGAATCCCTATCTCAACTGTGAGACTGTTCTCCTGCTTCCCAATTCTATTAAATACAAATTATGTAAAAAGAACATCCCTTTCTGAGCTGCACGGCTCATCCTACCCAAGTTTCACGCACAGATTTGAAATACTGATGGTTTGGGCTTCCCGGAATTCAACTGGTTGAGAGGTGGAGAGGTGTAGAGAGGTAGAGAGGTGTAGAGAGGTAGAGAGAGAGAGGTAGAGAGAGAGAGGTGTAGAGAGGTAGAGAGGTGTAGAGAGGTAGAGAGAGAGAGGTGTACAGAGGTAGAGAGAGAGAGGTGTAGTGAGTGAGAGAGAGATAGAGGTAGAGAGAGGTAGAGAGAGAGGTAGAGGTAGGTAGAGAGAGGTAGAGGTCGAGAGAAAGAGAGAGAGGTAGAGAGAGAGGTAGAGAGAGAGAGGTAGAGAGAGAGGTAGAGGTAGAGAGGTGGAGGTAGAGAGGTAGAGGGGTAGAGAGGTAGAGGGGTAGAGAGAGAGGTAGAGAGAGAGGTATAGAGAGAGAGAGAGAGAGAGAGAGAGAGAGAGAGAGAGGTAGAGGGAGAGGTAGAGAGAGAGGTAGAGAGAGAGGTAGAGAGAGGTAGGTAGAGAGAGGTAGAGAGAGAGAGGTAGAGAGAGAGAGGTAGAGAGAGAGGTAGAGAGAGAGAGGTAGAGAGAGAGGTAGAGAGAGGTAGAGAGGTAGAGAGAGAGAGAGGTAGAGAGAGAGAGAGAGGTAGAGAGAGAGGTAGAGAGAGAGAGGTAGAGAGAGAGGTAGAGGGAGAGGTAGAGGGAGGGGTAGAGAGGTAGAGGTAGAGCGGTAGAGGTAGAGAGGTAGAGAGAGGTAGAGAGAGAGGTAGAGAGAGAGAGGTAGAGAGAGAGAGGTAGAGAGAGAGAGAGAGGTAGAGAGAGGTAGAGGTAGAGAGAGAGGTAGAGAGAGGTAGGTAGAGAGAGGTAGAGAGAGAGAGGTAGAGAGAGAGAGGTAGAGAGAGAGAGGTAGAGAGAGAGGTAGAGAGAGAGGTAGAGAGAGAGAGGTAGAGAGAGAGGTAGAGAGAGGTAGAGAGAGAGAGAGAGAGAGGTAGAGAGAGAGAGGTTGAGAGAGAGAGGTAGAGAGAGAGAGGTAGAGAGAGGTAGGTAGAGCAGTAGAGAGAGAGGTAGAGAGAGAGGTAGAGAGAGAGGTAGAGGGAGAGGTAGAGGGAGAGGTAGAGAGGTAGAGGTAGAGAGGTAGAGGTAGAGATGTAGAGGTACAGAGGTAGAGGTAGAGAGAGATAGAGAGAGGTAGAGAGAGAGGTAGAGAGAGGTAGAGAGGTAGAGAGAGAGAGGTAGAGAGGTAGAGAGAGAGAGGTAGAGAGAGGTAGAGAGAGAGGTAGAGAGAGAGGTAGAGAGGTAGAGGTAGAGAGAAAGAGGTAGAGAGAGAGAGGTAGAGAGAGGTAGAGGTAGGTAGAGAGAGAGAGGTAGAGAGAGGTAGGTAGAGGTAGGTAGAGAGAGGTAGAGAGAGAGAGGTAGAGAGAGAGGGGTAGAGAGGTAGAGAGAGAGAGGTAGAGAGGTAGAGAGAGAGAGAGGTAGAGAGAGGTAGAGAGAGAGAGGTAGAGAGAGGTAGAGGTAGAGAGAGAGAGGTAGAGAGAGAGGTAGAGAGGGAGAGGTAGAGAGAGAGATAGATAGATAGAGGTAGAGAGAGAGAGGTAGAGGTAGAGAGAGAGAGGTAGAGAGAGAGGTAGAGAGAGGTAGAGGTAGAGAGAGAGAGAGGTAGAGAGAGAGGTAGAGAGAGGTAGGTAGAGAGAGAGGTAGAGAGAGTTAGAGAGGTAGAGAGAGAGGTAGAGAGGTAGAGAGAGAGGTAGAGAGAGAGAGGTAGAGAGAGAGAGAGGTAGAGTGAGAGGTAGAGGGAGAGGTAGAGAGAGGTAGAGAGGTAGAGAGAGAGAGGTAGAGAGAGGTAGAGGTAGAGAGAGAGAGGTAGAGAGAGGTAGAGAGAGGTAGGTAGAGAGAGAGGTAGAGAGGTAGAGAGAGAGAGGTAGAGAGAGAGAGGTAGAGAGAGAGAGAGGTAGAGTGAGAGGTAGAGGGAGAGGTAGAAGTAGAGAGGGGTAGAGAGGTAGAGAGAGGTAGAGATATATTACTGTGGCTGGCAAGAAGACTGGGATGACCCCAGTGATATCGCCTGCATCAAACCAGATGGCCCTGTACCCTTGCAAGAGTACCCAGGCCTTGGAGTAGGAGGTCGAGTCATCATACATGTCTCCTTATCCCCCTGTGTCATGGTGAATATCAAGCAACAATACGATAGCTTATGTGATACCCCTCAAAAGTTCTGTGAAGAATTACAAATTGTATTTGAATGTTACAGACACAACTGGGCTAATGTTAATTATTATACATTATTATGCCAAGCGAAAAATTAATTGTTAAGCAAGGTCAATTGGCCACAACAAAAACCCATTGAAAAAGCCGCTGTTATTACTGCTAGAAAATGGAGTTATTATTGAATGTTTTGAGAAAACTGATTGGATCAAGATTTCTAATTAAAAAGACAAGCAAGGGGAAACTCCTGGTGATTAGATGGAGCAGTTAAAAGATGTGTTTGACCATTATTCTGGTACTGATAATGCTACAGAAACTACTGAACTGTTGAATCAGCGCTTGTCCAGGGGCTATTACGAAGGGGCCGGAGCAGCTGTGTACCATTCGCCTTGGATGGCAAACCAAAAGTATTTTTTGGTATAGTTGCTGAATATGAGAATGCTGTTCTGGCCGTCATGTGTAAAAACAATGATTTATGTGAAGCCAGTGATACGGTACACCCTTCACCTCAATCAGCCTTGATCAAGTTTGTTCCATTATACGGTCTAACATGCTAATTGTCAGGATCCCTGTGGTTCATCACCCCTTTCGCACCTTTAAGGCCACATTGAAAACTACATCAAGGCACATATGTGGCAAAATGCATTTGGGAATCTGGGAACAGTGGCTTGGGTGTTGGTGATCATTGATGTTGGTGGCAGAGGGCTTTGCTAGAGAAATGGCCCACATCACCACAGAACGGCTCTAATGTGTGCAAATATCATTATTTGATTTTGGACTTCAAGTCCCAGAAGGCAGTGGGTGGAGGCCATCTTGGGTACTGCTGTTCTGTATGTAAGGAGCCCCGCCCTACTGCACACGCCCACTATGCTGCTGAAACCGAGGCAGAGTGAGATTCTGGATGATCTTCACATGCTCACTTCGGTAAGGAGAGGAGACCGGACTGGGCACGGCACTGAAGAATTATTGGTCTTAATGAGATCGGGTCGATCTCGGCTGTAAGAGCCCAAATGTGTTTCTTTCTTGTTTTGCCATAGAAGCTTGTTGGCTACTCTTTACAAAGTTGAATTATCCAAAGTTGAAAGTGTAATTTGACAACTTGCTGGGAATCGTACATTGGATCATAATGCTTTAACTGTGATTTCTTGCTGGAAGGAAAAACTCTATTCCGTACGCAGAAGTTGAACCCTGCAAAAATTAAAGACTAGTGAAGCAGGGTATGCACAGAACAAAACACTCTGGTATGTTTTGCAATCGCCTTTGTGAATGGAACACAAGTTTATATTTGCATGACCGTTTTAAAAACAAGCGCGCGCCTCGCGCTGAAAATTTAAAAAAAAAAAAAACAAGCGCGCGCGCCTCATGCTGCAAGTTAAAAAAAAAAAAAAAGGAGGCACGTCTGGCGAGTGGTGTGCGCGCACCATGACGAGAGAGGAAAGCCAGATGCCGCCTCTGCTCGTGCCTGTGCGCGTAACCGCACTCTGTATGCCACACAAAGCTGTGGTCGGACTTTTAAAAGCCCACTCACAAAATGTCTCACCAGAGCAACGCATGCGCTGGCTCAGGCGAGACCTAAAAAGGCAACTGAGAAAAGGCAAACAGAAAAAGGATGACACAAACAGAGTGGACTAGTAGAAGAGCAAGCTCTTCCACTAGACCACCAGGGATGAGGTGCAGGCAGGAGCCTGCGGGTGGATTAGGGCCTCGAACACCGACCTGGAAGGAGCTCGAGCGGTGCTATGCGCAGACCCACAACGATGGAGCTGCGTGGGGGGAGAGCAGTGACTCTGACCAGGATTATATGTAATCCTGTGCAATGATAATACAAGACATTGCAGGTAACCCAATATCTGCTTGTTGTTTTAAAGCAGTGTTGCGTGGCCCATAGGGACATTGTCGTTTTCACTAAGTTAGCATGAGCTTTGCAGGCAGTGCGCAGCTTTTGCGCATGTTACTACATGGCATTGTTTTTGCAAATACTTTCTTGGTCTTTTTCACATGAGAATTGTCTGCTGCGTTCACGTTCTGCCTGTTCCTGGGATTTAGTCTGAACATGGTGTGCAAGGTCGAAAAACAATGGGGCATATTATCAAGCCCCAGCGATAATTATCGCTTAGCGCGCTTTTAATTATCGCCGGCTAACGCTGGAATATATCGACAAGCTAGTGCTGTATTATCAACGCTTAGCGCGATGGCGATAAATATTCCAGCGATAGCGGGGTTTTCCATGGAACATCGCTGGTTTTCTAGCGATGTTCCATGGAAAACAGCGATAAGCTTGATGATAGGCCCTGTGGCCTTAGCCCCACAATCCACCTCCCATGTTAGGTATGCCTTAGTCAGGAATTTAACAGACGTTAAATTCCTAAGTAAAAGCAGAGTTAGCGCGATTTAAATTATCGCTACGCCTCGTTGTTAATATCGCGAAGCTGCCTTCGCGATATTTTCCCATGTTGTTTTCACAGCCACGCCTACTTTGCATCTCATTATCGATGCGAGGCGTGTGAAAAATGGGAGCTAAGTCAAGGAAACACGCGCTAGCGCGTCCTTGTAAATAATGCGATATCATTATCGCCGCTTTGCGCCCGAAAAATGGACGCTAAAGCGGCGATAATTGTATCGCCGGCCCTTGGTGATATGCTTCAATGTCCCTTGTTTTTTGTTCTGGTCAGGCGCTAGCACCTAGACAAAACATACCAATGCAGCTGTTGTTTGGAACTCGTACTTTGGTATTATGGGGATACGTGCATAGGGAGCACACACTTGGAGAGGGACCTTTCCAGGGAGAAGAGCGAGACAGCACCTATGATGTAGAACTTTCATCTATAGTCTGAGGTATGGGGTCTGCACACAAAACCCAGAGATCTTCTAATATATAATAATATTGCTTCTTAGTACTGGGAGGGAGTTTAGGCTCTATTGTCTTTTCATTATGACATCTCCCTTTATGATATATGGACTAGCTGCTATGCTGACTGTATTTGTATTAAGCATTTTTCTTCTTGTTGTGGCACATATACTGCATGTTAGAGCATGTTAGTTAAAATAAATATTTTAAACTGTTTCGTGTCTGTCAGATCTTATTATGGACAGGTACAAGAGTGCAAGCGAAAGGGTGTGTCTTGCAACTGCGAGTCCTGAGAGATTCGGGAGCTTTGTGTTCTGGGGTGTCTAATCACTTGTTCCTCAGTGAGTGAGTAGGAGGGCAAGTGAGTCACTACAGCTAGGCGGTCCTGGGCTCATGGGCACTAAGATGGTAGGACGACTCAGTCCCTGCGCACTAAGGTCCCATAATCCTACGCATAGTTCTGTTCTTGGGCAGAATCCCTGCAGCATGGCGCCCAGCGTTTGGTCTGGTACTTATTCACGAGACCCCTGAGTAGCGCTTGTGCTTGTCCACAATACCCTCTCAAAGGTTTCCGGAGACGTCCGTGGTGAGGGGGTACCTCCTATATTTGTATATTTATAGGTTTTTCAAGCTTGAAGTTTAAAAGGTTTTTTCTACCCTGTTTTGTGCTACCATTTTCCTAGTTTCTCTTTTCCATTTCTAATATGGCACAATCGGTCACTATTGCGGCACATAACTGCGGGGCGGTTACAGCTTTCTTGACTCAACAGGGAGTCCCCAATCCTGGGGCTACCTTTATTTTTGTTGTCGAGGTGGACACAGCTTACCACTACGAGGTCTTTTATTCTTGGGTTACATTTACCACAGTGGATGGGAATGATAATTTGTTTCATGAATATACGAGAGCCGCTGTTCCGGCGGCTTATCATCCTTATGCATTAATTGAAGTTCTGTGAACGGCCTGGGAGCATACAATTAGGTTTAATGGCGCCCTTCCTCACCCTGTATCTGTGGTTCGTATGGGCCCCTTACCTATCAATGGGGCCACTTGGCCTGTTTTGGCTGGCTTTATACCCCATCCAAATTATCTTAATCTTACTCACGCAGAGTTGCGTCAGTTACATACATCACTGATTCATGTACACAGAAGTGTGATGCAGTTTAGGTCACATGCCATACATGCAGCTCTGGCTGGAGCTGCTCCTCCACCACCTGGACACGGTGGTCTTGTCATTGCCCGGCCATAGTTAACTCAGTGATGGGCAAACGTCTTCAGAATCAAGATGATTTACTATTTTAGCTTGCGCAAATATTTGAGCATTCGAAGCTGTTTTTACACACACTACTACTGTTGAAAAACACAGGATCTTGACAATGAGCTTACCGAGTGGTATTATTCCTGCGTTAGCTGACTGCACCACCTGGGGGACGGTGTTTGCCTCAGTGTATACTCTGTGCTTTGGGACCCCCTCCATGAGCGTTCTGCCGAGCGTTCTAAAGAAGGTACAGGATTAACACGGGGCTGGACCAGCCCTGGATTTGGGGATGAAGTTAGTGGGCATGTTCCCTATTGTCGCCGATAGGATTCTGGCCAACGTTAAAGGTGAAGCAGTTTGCTTACAAGTGCGCCAACGCCTAGTGGCGGTGGAGGATGTGGATCGGCAGCGGCAGTTGCCGAATATTATTGCGGATGTGTATACATCACTGGGTCGCAATAGTTTGGGAGTAACACCTTTTACACAGGCACAAAATAAACCCCCTCCTGATATGGAGGGTCGTCCAGTCGTTCCTAAAAAGGCTTGGAACAAAAATCAGCGTCAGCAACAGCAGAAGCCTGGTTCACGTGCTGGCTCGCCACCACCTGATGCTTTTGAACATAGATATGATTTGCATGACTGCTCTAAAATTAAGACACCCGTGAGGTTTCAGGTTCCTGATCCTCATTCTCCTCTTTCCTTTCAGGAATCGTCAGATCAACAGTTCGGTGGGGGAGAGCAGCAGGATCGCAGACAAGGCGGGTCTACGTAGACACAATGTGACCCACATCGCCAGTTTGACGTGAAAGCCAAATAGGAGGGACCACCTTCATATCGAGCCCCATTTCAGAAGAAAAAGTAGCCGCTTTGACTGCAAAGTATGCCTCAGACAATGAGAATCCTGCTCCTCGATAGGAGCTGGGCGGTAACCCTCCTCGACAGCGCAGCAGAGATTACCATAGTGCGGCAGACACTCCACCAGAGTCTGGAGGTGAAAGCAATCTGACACTTTCATTACAGTGGAAACAGCTGACACTCGAGTTGCCCCCCCGATAGGCTTTATGAAATAGGCCTCCAAATTGAAGGTGATATTAAACGCACTATTAAGGCAGTCTTTTGGGATAATCTTACGTCTTCTTATGATATTTTGTTGGCGGAGCTTGATTGGCCTCCCCCGTTTGTTCTTGCTTCCTCAAGAGGGGAGACTGTTATTCTCCCGAGTTTTTTGCAATATGTCCCTGAAGAAACTAAACTTGCTTATGCATCAGAGTGGGCACTTGCCCTTGCTCCTGCGTTATTTCGAAATCAGGCGGTTTGGGACAGAGATTCACCCGAGCATGTAGTTCTTTTGCGCTCTACACCACAGCCCCAACCCCAATACCCAATTAAATGTGATGCTAAAGCATCCGTCTATGAAATTCTTACCTAGTTGGAATATCAGGGTGTGATTGAACCCTGTGTTTCGTCGATGAATAATTGTCTTTATCCGATATTGAAACCAGATGGTTCATATCGCATAGTTTTGGATTACAGACATTTGAACAGTCATGTTTGTACCTTTGTGGTCAGAACACCCATAGCTCTGCGTTGGTTAACAACATTGTACGTAAAAAATATATAATGACTTTGGACATTTCCAATGGATTTTTCAGTCATTCTTTCGCTCTTGAAAGCCGTGACTTGACAGCATTCAGTGCATTAGGCAATCAGAAAAGATATGTGAGATTGCCTATGGGGTATAAGAATAGCACAGGTGTGTTTGCGGCACGCTTTGTGTCAATTTTACATGAGATTGACCCTGATGCATTTTCATACGTCACTGACATTTACTTGAAGGATGAAGAAATAGATCCGCATCTCCTGTGTGTGGACCGCATTATTACACATTTTGCTAACCTTGGTTACAAATTTAATTTTGCTAAATCGCATGTAGCCTTTTTGGCTGTACTTTTCCATGGTTATGAGCTCAATAATGAAGGTAGGGTGTTGGTCCTTCACTTTCTGGAGAAATGTGCTCAATTGCAACCTCCTTCACTCTTAAAAAATTGCAATCTTTGCTGTTTTTTTTTATATTTCAGAAGGACATATATTCCTGATTATGCCCAGCGAATCAAACCACTTTACACTTTGATTCAACCCTCCTTTTCTTCTTCCATTTCGCTTCCGGAAGGTTCACTGATAGAATATCGATGTCAAAAATATCGATGTTCTAAATATCGAGAGAAAAAAATATAGAATACAAAAATATCGACTCCTATACCTAAACAGGTAAGTACAAAAATATCGAATCAAAAATATTGATGTAAAATGTATAGATGTAAACAATATTGATTTAAATATATATGTACACTAATATATATTAAATATATTAAATATTATTAAATATTATTATTAATTTTAACAAAATAAATTAAATTAAATATACATTTTTACAAAATATAACAAATAAACTTAATTAAAAAAAATAAACACACAAACATAGTAATTTATACATATATATATATATATTTACTTTAAAATAATTAATAAACTATCTTTATTTTTTTTTTATTTTTTTATTATATAAAAATAAAATGCATATATATAAATAATTTAAAACATAAAAAAAACATTGTAGAATAAATTTAAACATTAAACTATAAAAAAAATATTTAAACTTAAATTGCCCAACACAATCCAGTGAGTGCAACAGTAGGGAAAGTGTTGGATAGCGGAGTGGAATTACTATTCCCACTCCAAAGAGTGCAACAGTAGGGAAAGTGTTGGATAGCGGAGGGGTAAAAATTACTATTCCCACTCCAGTGAGAGGAACTGTAGGGAAAGTGTTGGATAGCAGAGGGGTAAAAATTACTATTCCCACTCCAGTGAGAGGAACTGTAGGGAAAGTGTTGGATAGATGAGGGGTAAAAATTACTATTCCCACTCCAGTAAGAGCAACAGTAGGGAAAGTGTTGGATAGCGGAGGGGTAAAATTACTATTCCCACTCCACTGAGGCCAACAGTAGAATAAGTATTGTATAGCGGAGAGGTAAAAATTACTATTCCCACTCCAGTGAGTGCAACAGTAGAGAAAGTGCTGGATAGCAAAGGGGTAAAATTTACTATTCCAAATCCAGTGAAAGCAACGGTAGGGAAAGTGTTGAATAGCGGAGAAAAAAAAATTACTATTCGCACTCAAACACAAACAACATTTTTTCAATAAAAATAACAAATTAATAAACAATAATTAAAAAATAAATATAAAAAATATTACGCATATAAAAAGAACACATATTAAATACTAATTATATATAACAAAAACCTAGAAGTTTTATATAAAATAAAATAATAAATACATTTACAAAAAAATTATTATTTTAAACTAGAAAATATTTACAATTTTTTTTAATTTAAAACATAAATGTATTCATTTTATTTCCTACCCTATAACACCACACCAATCACAAAACACTTCAACATTTTTTATTACATTTATTTACATAATTAACATAATTAATAATCAATTGAAGAAATAATATTAATTTTAAAAAACAAATAACATTAATTAACTACACAAACTTTAACACTATAATATCCACAAAACACACCTAAATTAAACTATAAAATAATAAACATAATTAAAACTTATTTTAAAATTTAAAACTATTACTATTAACAACTAATAATTAAACAATTAAATGTATTTAATACCCACCCTTTACCCCTTTAAAAGTAAAAACAACACACAAAAAAATATACAATTACCCAAAATAAATATCAAATAATTAACATTAATCAACAACTATATATTAATTAATTAAACACGAATTACTTACCACCCTTTACTTCTATAAATACCACAACACACACCTAAAATTAATTACACAATTACCATAATTAATTACCAGTTAATTAATTAAAATTAATTAACAACCAATTATTAATTCATCAATTAAAAATAAATTACTTCCCACCCTTCCCACCCTTTACACCTATAAAAACCACAACACACATCTAAAATTAATTACACAATTACCAAATTTAATAACCAATTAATTAATTAAAATTAATTAACAACCAATTATTAATTCATAAATTAAAAATAAATTACTTCCCACCCTTTACACCTATAAACACCACAACACACACCTAAAATTAATTACACAATCACCATAATTAATTACCAATTAATTAATTAAAATTAATTTACAACGAATTATTAATTAATTAATAATAATCTACTTCACACATTTAAAAATATAACATCTCAATTAAACAAATATTAATAAATTAAATTAATAAATATTAATAAATTAACATTAATCAATACATTTAATATAATTAAATTACTATCCACCCTATTCCCCTATAAACCCACAACCCACTACGGAACTAAAAACGCAAAATTCAAATAGAACTAAGTTAATAACTTTAATATAATTAAATTCCTTCCCACCCTATTCCCCTATAAATCCACAACCCACTACGGAACTAAAAGCGCAAAATTCAAATAAAAAAAAAATAACTACTAAAAATGTAACACATATATTAAAAATACAAACAATTCTTATACAAAAAACACACATCACATACATATAAAATATATACTAAAATACATAACAATATTAAAAACGATATTTTTAACAACTTTATTTTTGCAAACGATATTAAACACTTCGATATTTTTAAAATCGATATTAATTACTTTAAATTGATATTCTTCACCACGATATTCTTGCTGTCGATATTTCTGACCCACGATATTTATGCCTCGATATTTGTGCAACTCGATATTTATGACTCAATATTCTGTCTCTGCACCCTCCTGGAACATACAACAATACTTAGGTCTTTGCAGTCTGATCTGCTCGCGACCCAGTTCTTGTTAACAAGAGACAATTCACTAACTTAGTCATAAGGATTGTACCAGGTCAGTTAGGTTTTACCTACTTAACTTTCAATGAAGGGGACATGTCCCCATTGCTTATAAATCACATTTGTATACTGCAGCAGAGATACGTTTTTCTTCTACCGAGAAAATCTTGACTGCGGTGCAGATGGTGATTCGTAAGGAACGCTCTCTGGCCCACGGAAAATCCACTTTCATGGTTTTGCTGGTGCCTGCTTTAGAACTTGTCACAAAGGCGAGTGTTCCAAACTCCAAGGCTTTACATCCCCGTTGGATACAATGGGCTAGTTCATTGACGTCGGCTGATGTAAATTTTATCTATGATCCCTCTTTGCAGACCCAGGAGTTTTTGCAATATGAACATGTTCATCCTCCTCCATTGTCATTGCTACCTCTTGATCAGTACAAATGTATTATTTATACTGACGGATCTGCACAGCCAGCCATTGGTTCCAAGCATGCTTATTCAGCAGCCTGCACTATTGTGGCAGGCTCCATTGTAGATGGTGATTTTAAATCTTCTTTAGTACACACACAATCCCTAGGGGATTGTAAGGCTCAATTGGCGGAGTTACGTGCTTAGGTTTTAGCTCTAGAATTTGCTGATCCTGAAGTTCCTACACTTATAGTATGCAATTCCTTTTACTGTGTACAATCCTTCAATGACAACGTGTTCTTCTGGTCACAAAAGGATGACCATGATTCTAAAGGTAGTGCAATAAAGCATAAAACGCTTTGGGTTCGAGTGCCAGCTCTTAAAGACCATTTGCCGCTCACACATGTTTTTCATAAGTTAGGACATCAGCACATGGGAGCACAAGCTGTTGGTAATTCATTGGCTGATGAGGCAGCCAAATCTGCAGTAGCCACTTGTTCTTTAGCAGCAGTCACTAGATCTATGACAAAAATTGATGATGATATTCTGGCGGCTATCGCTGCAACGAAGGAGGGGACGGAGTCCCCCCAAGGTTTCCCTTCACGTTACACATATCGCTTATCCTCTGATCAAGTTCCCTTTGCAACTATTCCGTCCGTTGGGAATCGGCTGATTCCCAACGAGGACCGCATACTTTCTTTAATTAATGCCGCTCATGAAGGCGTGGCTTTTGCTCATGCTGGAGTAACAGTGGCAATTTCTCTTTTACAGCAACGTTTTTGATGGTGTGGTTTATGTCAGCAAGCGAGCAAATATGTTCTTTCTTGTGACATTTGTCAGCAAATTAAACCTTCTACAGGGCATGCCCACCACATACTCAACTTTACATTTCGAATCAGCCATTTGGCTGTGTGTATCTTGATCACTGAGGTCCTTTGACTTCTGACACTGCATTTAAGCATATCTTGGTTGCAGTGGATTCATGCACTAGATTCCTTTGGGTTTGGCCTCAACGCAGTGCTGACGCTTGCACTGTTATAAAAGATTTGCGTGTCTTTGTAGGGACATTTGCCTGTGGTACCTTCCATTCCAACCAAGGTCCGGCTTTTGCCTCCCAGTCTAACCGTCATGCGATGAAGTCTCTGGGGGTGCAGGTGCAATTCTCGTCTCCATATCGGCCTAAGGGCAATTCTGTTGTGGAGCGCATGAACCGTGACTTAAAGCAATCTTTAACCGCTAGAGTATTAGGTACTGGCAGGGGTTGGCTGGCTTATCTTTATGGAGTCAAACATGCACTAAATAATCTCCCTAGAAGATCTCTGGATGGGCGGACCCCATACGAAATGCTCTTTGGCATTAAAATGTTTGTACCAGACATTGATGGCCTAGACGTTGTGGCAGCTGCCGCAACGTTTGATGTAGATAATCATTGTGCTATGTTACAGGATCTACAAAAGACTTGTGAAACACAGCCGAAAGACCATTCGCCTTCTTCCACTGATGCAGCAGTGCTGATTCCTGTTACAGGCTGGCTTCCTAAAGTTGGAGATCTGGTCCGAGAAAAGGTGGAGAACACAAAAAAAATTTGGTCCTTCATATTGTGCACCGGTCCCAGTCCTTGGATTGAAAGGTACTTGTACTGTGATTTTGCCTCCGCTGCCTGGTCGCAAGGAGAATCGATTTATTTCCATTGAACATGTCAAGTTACACCATATGCCCGATATTCAATAGTATGCCTACAACCAATCCCAGACGGGATGTTTCGATGCATCCAATGACTGCTCTCTCCCCTGACACTTCTCTACAGCCTGAAGGGGAGATGGAGTCTTCAATTGACTTGTTGCCTGTTTTACCTTCGACATCTACCACTGTGGCACATGACTATGAGTCCCCACCACTCAAAGTTCAAATTGATATTCCTGAACGTGCAACTTTTCCACAATCAATGCAGAGCAACCCCCCATTATTTAGTCTAGGTTCAAGTGGTTACCAAGATATGGACCAAGATAACTTTTCTTCTGAGATGTCTTCATCTGAGGCAGAGCCCCCTACACGGATTTGTGTTTTCATCTCCTTGTTTAAAAGAATTTACCTTGTCCCCCCATGGACATACGTCTGGATGGTGCTTACAATGGTGTTCCTCTTTATGTGGATTGCCTTTGTGACAGTTTTCTTACTCCTAATCAATGGCCATTACTTACCCGAATGCTCTGCAGTGCACTTGGTGGACTGTGTACTGGCCACTCACACTTCGTCCCACAAAATGAAAAGGGATAAATCTCTAGTTAACATTTCAGCGTTCCCAATTGTTGATGGCATTGTTTGGGATAAAGTATCATTCGAAATCTACGGCCCGACGGAAACCTTACAAGTGCCATACGTGTTTCAAGTTTCTTTGGGTGATGTTATTATGCCTGAGATACACTCTGATGATTGGGATGTGAACGCTGTTTATACATTGTTTTCGGATTTGAAATATTATACTGCTATTGATACTGAAAATGTGTACTTAAATTCCACAAATTATGCAGTCTTATTCTGTTACGAACATTATGGCCATCATTTTTTACACAAAACCAACACGCAGAGACAATTTTTTTATTATACACAATGGGAACATTTTCCAACACCGTCCCAGGGGTGCTCACTGACTCAAAAACTAAATTTACATATTTTTCGGGATATAATCTGTCTGACCTGAGATCATATTTTTACAAATTAAATTTGACAACCAGCACAAAATTCATCCTGACGCATTCAAAATTGGTCTATTCTTCTTCTTTTTATCTGATTTGTCCCTGAAGGGTTATGATTACTGGAAAGACACTATTGATTTGAAATCTATTTGGGGTACCAAAAATTGGTAGGCACAGGGCATGGAGTCACTGCATCATGCATGTTTGATACCGTCTCAACTGATATTTTAAATCAGATGGTTAAACAGACTATCTGCTTTGTTTTGGCCACTGCTAAAAATTTGATTGCTCCCTCAATACCGTCTTTAGCTGCCTATGATGCATGGCAGACACATACTAACTACACATTGGAAACCTTAGCTGAGATGTTTCAAAATGGTACTTTGAATTCCTCCAATATAGATTCTTTAGGTTGGGTACAATGGCCAACTAATACTAATGCTTGTCAGTTACGCTTTTCTAATGCCTCTACAGGGTTTACGTCAAGCAGACCTGATCCTCGTTTCCCACATTCTCAAACTGTTACTATGTATTCAGTAGGTAAATTGTGTCAACAATGGTTAGAACATTCCACTTTGACATCTGTGAAACACACACCTTTCTCTTTTGTCCGGTGACATCGATCTGTCAGATTTACTTTTAGGTCCTAAAACACCTAGAACTAAACGTTTTGCCTATGCAGCTTATAATGAGTTTTGGAAACTGTCCCAGATGGAGGCAGCAGTGCACCTATGACAAATTGATCAATATAATCTTGAAAAAGTTCTGGCTGTGGTTGATAACAGTATTAACATACTGTCTTCTCGTATATATACTTTAGATAATATTGTATCATCTGTGATTGACATTGTTCAGAATGACGTGTCTGTCTTGTATCATGGCCAAAATCAGTTACGCTCTGTTATGCAATTTAGTTGGACATTGCAAACATTGAAAAGTGGGAAGGTACCTTGGGATTATTTGAATACTTCCGCACTATTTTTGCCGTTTAAGCTGACTGATAAACAGAAGCTTATGTCAATGAAGGATGCAGCATGCACAATGTTACACATTGAACAACTTGAACAGTTGCCGTTTTCAGTAGCGGAGACAAATTCTGCTGTGTTGTTAATACATGGGGTTATTTCACTGCCCATTTCTCTTTTTCAGTTCACAGTGTGTATGAAACATTATCCTGTGGGTGGATATGAATCCCTTGGGAGTAGCTTTATTCATGAATTATGTTTGCTGCCCTTTGCATTTCGTTGTCAATGAGCAGAGAAGGAAGTTTTCCTTATAGGCGAAGATTTTGATTCTACAGTTGGACACTCCCTTGTCTGTGAACAAGTTAAATTGCACGGCGCTTGTAACATTTTGGCCCCTAATTTGGCTTGTTTTTTAAAAGGGACTCTGGTCCCTGCTATTATTCCCACCCTAACTTTGCTTTCAAATGGCAGCTATCTTATTTTAAATACCCAGAACTGCTGCAACTTATGGGCAGGCATTCCATATTTAGTAATGGTTTCACAATGTGTTACTTGCTGTAGCAATGTTCTTTTTCCACCCCCACGTGGGATTCAAGATAGTTCGTTGTGGCCTTCCGTTCCAACTTTGAAAACAGATTTCAATAAGCTAAGCAGACTCAAGGCGCTTTTGTTTTAACAAGAAGTCGCTCTCACATCAGCCCGTGAGACCTTCAAATTGCAGGTGGCGAGAACTGCAAGTGAGATACACTCACTTTTGGACACGAATCTCCGCCTCCATTTTGGAGAGTTAATTCACCAAATATTTAATGCATCTGATACCGAGGGCCTTGCCCACATTTTTAAAATTGTGGGATCCGGCCTTGTCTTGTCCTTTCAGACTATTTTTGGAGTAATACCGGCCTTTATCCATTCAATTTTTTCCATCGCCTTCTGAGGTTTTCCTTTTCTGCTCCTCTTGATTTGTGGCGTACTGGTCTTCTGTTGCTACTCCGCAATGGCCGCTCGATCTGTTGTGCTGCCAAGCCGGGAACAGCTGCTGCTGTACCATGAACGGATGCGCCAACTTTTTCGTTTCATGCCATTAGAAGTGCTTAACATCGACTATTGGCTCACCTTCTGTTATGCCTACTTCACCTGCGTGCAACCTGTGTTTCACTGTCTCTGGTGCCCTTTTCAATGGGCCATGGATGTCTGCCTCTCCAGCACATCACACACTGCCCTGGATTATGAACTGCTGATGGGTCAGTTGAAGGCCCATGATCAGGACTCTTCTATGGGTAAGCGCTTTGTGTATGATACTACACTTGGAGCGTCGGCAGGCTTGAGTACCTGTGCAGGTTTCAGATTCAAACATACTTGAAGGCAGTGGGAAGCTGTGGCAGCAGGATTAGTCCGTGGATAACCCTTTACTCCGTACACAAAGATATGGAAGGATTTTAAACCATAGGGCATGCCATAAGGTATTCAATATTAAAAAATACCTCATCGGGTCCTTATCTGAGGCCCGTTATCCCTCACCGATAGGGATTAATTTGATGTCAACCCATTGAGGCACTCTACAATAGCACAACAATTTTGTTGCTTCGAATAGACTAATCGTGGTCTATGATTTAGCCTTTCACGAAGATCCTTTTTGGGACTCCGTTTGCCATTAATGGTTGGAAAAGATTCGACATGGATGATTAATTATCCTGACTGAATTCCCTATCCCCAATGATATATATACAAGGTTTATGAATTTCATATTACTCGTTTGAGAGACAAATATTGTTCAAGTCTTGATGAAGGTGGTACCTCAATAAGTATACACCACCGAAACGCGTCAACGCCTTTTACATTTAACACGTTACATCCATGGAACCTCTTCATTTCTGATATCATTATGAATGATTAGACTGATGTGGGCCAATATATGGATTCCTTTAGGAGTAACCTTATCATGATGATTTAAACTGTTCACATCTTCTTCTGTCTCTCTTTGATTGTTTTTATTGATTGTTTTTATTGTATGAATTTTATATATTGCATTAATGTCATGTTTTTAAATTGTATTTTTACTGGAGCTCAATATTTGAATAAATATTTTCCATTTTAGTATAGTTTCTTATCCTTGTGTGTATTACAATTGATTTTTGGGTTCATTTATGGTGTGTCTAGTAGAGTGTGTGAATGCCTGTATACATAAAGAATATATCATATTACACATTTTTTTGTTAGGGGATCTTTAGTAGGTCCAAGAGATTCGTTTTTTCTCTTGAGTACCTGTGCACCTGTAGAGCGCCTCTTGGATTAGAGTGTCATCGAATTTCATGCAGGTTGCCCTGAGATGCTCCTGGCTACTTCTGGATATGAGGAGCATGTTTGTTCGTTTGATTTGCTCAATTGGATGGCATATCTTTTTACCATGGAAGGTACAAACGGACTACTGGCGCGCATGCCATTCCATTTTTCCCGAGATGTTTTTGATTCCGAAGATTCACAGTAGTTAAAGGATGAGATACACTGTGAAGGCCTGGCATTCTCATTGATAGTTCTCCGCTTGAAAATATAAAAAAAAAATTGGGGGCTTTCTCCACCTTGCAAGTAAATTTGGCTTTTATTTTTTTGCTTTCCACATCCGACTTTGTCTCTGCTTACCTATGACTTATGCTTTGCCCGGAACTACTGGCCTGACCAAGGGGGGTTGTCACGTGGCCCAAAGGGACATTGTCGTTTTCACTAAGTTAGCATGAGCTTTGCAGGCAGAGCGCGGCTTTTGCGCACGTTACTACATGGCTTTATTTTTGCAAAGACTTTCTTGGTTCTTTTCACATGAGAACTGTCTGCTGCGTTCACGTTCTGCCTGTTCCTGGGATTTAGTCTGAACATGGTGTGCAAGGTCGAAAAACAATGTCCCTAGTTTTTTTTGTTCTGGTCAGGCCCAAGCACCTAGACAAAACATACCAATGCAGCTATTGTTTGGAACTCGCACTTTGGTATTATGGGGATACATGCATAGGGAGCACACACTTGGAGAGGGACCTTTCCAGGAAGAAGAGCACGACAGCACCTATGATGTAGAACTTTCATCTATAGTCTGAGGTATGGGTTCTGCACACAAAACCCAGAGATCTTCTAATATATAATTATATTGCTTCTTAGTACTGGGAGGGAGTTTAGGCTCCATTGTCTTTTCATTATGACATCTCCCTTTATGATATATGGACTAGCTGCTATGCTGACTGTATTTGTAATAGGCATTTTTCTTCTTGTTGTGGTACATATACTGCATGTTAGAGCACGTTAGTTAAAATAAATATTTTAAACTGTTTTGTGTCTCTGTCAAATCTTATTGTGGACAGGTACAAGAGTGCGAGCGAAAGGGTGTGTCTTGCAACCGCGAGTCCTGAGAGATTCAGGAGTGTTGTGTTCTGGGGTGTCTAATCACTTGTTCCTCTGTGAGTGAGTAGGAGGGCAAGTGAGACACTATAGCTAGTCGGTCCTGGGCTCATGGGCACTAAGTGGTGGGATGACTCAGTCCCTGCTCACTAAGGTCCCATAATCCTACACATAGTTCTGTTCTTGGGCAGAATCCCTGCAACAGCAGCAGGGTATCAAACAGATGATATGTGTACAGGTATAAACAAGCCTTGGTAAATACATTCGGTTTCGCGTATATGATTAATAATAAGCTGCTTTTTGTTGTAAATTGTAGCTTGCTGAGTAGTTGTACAATATAAGTTACAGAAAGTCTGTTAAAGTGTTATGACTTGTTTAAGTACAAACAGGCAATATATTGTGCTGTTACTAGTGGTACAGTGCGGGTAAGTAATAACAAAATTTTGAAAAATGAATTGAAAGAGGGATATAATATAATTAATTGATACAATATTAATATTATGTGTTTAGAGGAGTTGGGCTCAGTGCCACTGCACCTGCTGCACCATTCAAATCATACCCATAGTGCATGCAGGATAACTGCATTTGTGACTACCTGTTTACGAGTAAAATATAGCAATATTTGCTCTTTAGAGGAGTTATGACAACTTTTGACCCAGGTACCACTGCACCTGCTCCACCATTCAAATCATGACCCTATTGCCTGTAAAGTAACTGCACTTGTGACTGCCTGTTTAGTAGGTAATTATTGTAATATTTGGTTTTTAGAGGGGTTCTTAGAGCTTTGGGAACCAATGTCACTGCACCTGCTGCACCATTGAAATCATGTCCCTAGTGCCTGTAAGGGAACTGCACTTGTGACTGCCTGTTTAGTAGTTAAATATAGCAATATTTGGTGTTTATAGGAGTTCTGACAACCTTTGGCCCTGGTGCCACTGTACCTGGAGCACCATTGAAATTATGGCCCTAGTACCTGCTAGATAACTGCAATTGTAACTGCCTGTGTATTAGTAAAATTTAGCAATATTCTGCATTTAGTGGGGTCCCTAGAGCTTTTGCCCCGGTGCCACTGCACCATCTGCACCATTCAAATCAAGCCCTTTTTAACTGCAAGGTAACTGCAATTATGACTGCCTGTATAGTAGTAAAATATAGCAATATTAGGTGTTTAGAGGCGTTCTGACAACTTGTGGCCCGGTGGCAGAACACCTGCTGTACCATTCAAATAATGGCCCTGTTGCCTACACTTGTGGCTGCCTGTTTAGTTGCAAAATATAGCAATAATCTGTGTTTAGTGGGGTGCTTGGAGCTTTTGGTCCTGGTACCACTGCACCTGCTGCACTTATGAAATCATGACCCTGGTGCTTGTTAGATAACTGAACTTATGACTGCCTATTTAGCGCTGGTGCTGAGTTGGGGCTGCACTGGTGGTGGTGCACTGATGAGGAGGTAGTGCTGTGCTGAGATGGTGCTGTGCTGATGCTGAGGTGGTACTGAGGTGGTGCTGTGCTGATGCTGAGGTGGTGCTGAGATGGTGCTGAGTGATGCTGTGGTGATGCTGAGTGATACTGTGGTGTTGCAGAGTCACGCTGAGGTGGTGGTGTTGCAGTGATGCTCAGATGGTGCTGAGCTTGGTCTCAGGTGGTGCCAAATGATGCTGAGTTGGTGCTGTGCTGAGGCGATGCTGCACTTATGCTGAGGTGGTGCTGCGCTGATGCTGAAGTGGTGCTGCGTTGGTGCTGAGTTGCTGCTGAGGTGGGGTTGCACTGGTGGTGAGGTTGGGCTCTGCTGGTGGTGCACTGATGCAGATGTGGTGCTGATGCTGATATGGTGCTTTGCTGAAGTTGAGGTGGCGCTGCACTTGTGTTGAAGTGGTGCTGCAGTGGTGGTGCACTGATGAGGAGTTGGTGCTGTGCTGATGCTGAGATGATGCTGTGCTGATGCTGAGGTGGTGCTGTGGTGTTGCTGTGCTGGTGCTGAGGTGGTGCTGTGCTGCTGCTGAGGTGGTGCTGTGCTGATGCTGTGCTGGTGCTGAGGTGGTACTGCACTGGTGCTCAGTTAACCTGAGGTGGTGCTGAAGTGGTGTGGTTGTGCGGAGGTGATGCTCATGTGGTGCTGAAAGATACTGAGGTGGTGCTCAGTGATGATAACGTAGTGCTAAGTGTTGCTATATACTATTTAGATTATAGTTCCTTCTGCCATTTTATGGCACTGCTGTTCGTTCTGTGTCGCTATGGGAGTGCCATCTTTCATGTATTTTGTTTCTTGTGTTTGTTGTGTAAAGGTAGTAGACTTAGTTCAAAGATTCATTTACAATTGGTCTGTGAGGGTTAGTTTGACCCAGGTAAAGATCTTTTTAGTGTCCTGTGTGTATGAGTGGATGTGCGGGGGACTTTTCTGGTTTTTCTTGGGATTGCATGATTGGTTGTCCGTTGGTCAGTCAGTGCAAAGTGTTTTCTATGTATGAATATTGTGTAACTCTATTGTACTTTTTGCATTGGTCAAACAAAGGTTTCACAAAACAGCAAATTCACTATTGGACAACTTTGAAATATACAATGTGTTCACGAGCTCATCTCCTGCATTAAATTACCACTTCAACTCTCTACTGCAACTTCACTGTCGGAGGGTCACTGTACTCCTCTCTAAACTGAGCTCATATTGAGCCAGCCTATGGCAGCCAGACGCTGCTATCCCCAAGTTATTTTATATGAATAATATATCATATCAAATCATACATAAAGTACCCCTGTCTTGCATTATAAAAATATTGAAGTTCATAGGAGAGTTCCGTGACCATGTAGAGGAACGAGGCTGAAGGTCATGGAACTGCGAGGGGACTTGCAGCAATGGGTACTTTATTCCTTTTAAAAAGTCGTTGCACCATCACCTTTCTGACAAACCACTTAACCAGCCGCGGCCCGTGCATGTAAGAGCGGTAGGGCAGTGCGGGGGGGGGGAGGGATTTCGACAGACGACCACGAGGGAAAATGTATTTTTTATTTAATTTTCCCTCTTGGTTGTCTTCCGAAATACCACCCACCCGCCCTCAACCGGCCCCACCGCTCACCGCTCTTACCTGCACGGGCAGTGGCTGCACTTTACTCCTTGCTTAAAAGTTGCATTTTCATGAATACATAAATGAACAAATGAGTGAGTGAATAAATGAATGAATGAATGAATTTCTAACATGCTCAGCTACTTGAAAAGTGGCCCAGCACTAGACTTGCACAGGCAAACTCAAAGGCCAGCCTACAAAATGAGAGAGAAGAAGTGGGTTTTGAGAGCTTTCCTGAATATTGATTCTTGAGAAACAGCACAAGATGATAGCGAAAGCGGATTCCATGTTTTTCTGGTGAATACTGAAAAATAGCATATGAAAGAGATAAGTTGTTTGCAAACATGAAGAATAAAAGTCTAATCCCTAGTGCAAAATTAAACACGTGAAAAAGCAGTTAGATATCGATTACAAAATATATTACAATCAGTATAATACAAGTCAGAGTAAAAAGCACGCAATAGCTCATAATGTGTAGAAACGTGCAGATAGATTCTGTCTTTCTTATTATTCTGTAAGGGCTGCAAAAAATAAACATGCTGCTATACATATCTCCTTCGTGATTCATGACTTGTACGTGTTCTAATTTTTCTCATGTTAGAATAATAAGGAATTTAGTATTCTTTTTAATAGTTTATTTTTACCCCATACTCACGTTTTCAAGTAACTGTCTCCCCTTCCTGCTCACTTTGTCCCCTGTCAGACTTTGGACATTCTGGTTCACTTTCTTACATGCTTACAAGTTGTGTTTCTTTAATTGCAATGTATCCATGCATAGATTATTACTTTTACCATGTGGAACTCAAATTTACACCTGGAAGAAATTTGGGGCATATGTTCAAGCCCCTATCGCCACGGGAACGTCACTTTTTGCGATGTTCCTGTGGCGATAGGGGCTTTGCCTTATTTACAAGGCAGCGTTAAGCCACTTAACATGGCTTAACGCTGCCTTGTAAATAAGGCCCCCTTTCATGCTATACTTAGCGTGAAAGAGGTGGGCAATGCGTGTTGCGGTGGGCGTTCCACCGCAAAACCCATTGATTCTGACGCTGCCTCCTATTTAGAAGGGAGGCGTGAATAAGAGGCAGCGCCAGAATTAAGACCAGGGAAAACCTGGTCTTACCCTGGCGCAATGGGAAGAAATGTTTCATTTCTCCTCGTTTTTGCTGTTAAAACAGCAAAACATCAATGATTGTTTATGTGCAGGTCCCCCTTCCTGCACATAAACAATCATTTTTTTTAAATGCAGTTTTGCAACTTCTGTGTGTACCGCATTCATTAAGCAGCACACACAGAAGGCACAAAACGGCATTTAAAGATTGTTTATGTGCAGGAAGGGGGACCTTCCTGCAAACAGTCTTCCCCTGCACGCAGACACCCTTGCACTATGGTGCAAGGGTGCCTGCGTTGGCGCTAGGCTGCTAAGTTTAGCACCAGCGTAGGGGGAAACGCAGGGCTGCACCATATTCTTGTAAATATGGCGCAGCCCTGCGTTTCTGAAGTGGCAGAGAGAGGCGTTAAGCTAGGAAGGCTAATGCCTCTCTCCATCACTTCCCTTGTACATATGCCCCTTTGTCTATTGGCCATCCAAAGATCGCTGATAGTTCTCAACTAATGTTTAGGAAAAAATCAACTCTTCCATGGTAACATCACTGACTATGCTGCTAGCCGTTCATATGGCAACGTGGCCTACTAGATCGAGATGAAGGTAGGATTCTTCTTAAGATATTTCGGGGATAGGCACAAGGAGTTAACGCCGCTGTAGCATCAATTTTCTAACGCTATGACAGCTTTTTTTTTAACGCCGTATTTACAAGTTGCCGCTAACCGCAGTTAGCGGCACTTTTCCTTCGTAAACATGCAATTTCCAAATCGTCAAATCTGTTAGCGGGACCTAACAAAAATGATATGCAAGGTGGGCATTCAAGCGAAAAAACTGCCGATAAGCCCACTTCGCGATATTTACAATGAATCCTCTCTCCGGCTATAGTCCCAAAAAAATGCCCCTAAGGCCAGTTAGCGGCTGATTTTTAAGACCAGAAAAAAGTTGTTCTAAAAAATAGAGCAAAAAAAAATAGAATACAAAGGAGACAAACCCAGAGCCTCATTTGCACACCAAATGATGCCATGGAGGTACTACTCCTGCAGCTTGGAGCCCCAAGAAGACCACAACCACCACTGCCACTGCCACCAAGACCACCACAGAGGCAGCCCCAAAGAATAGAGCGGGTCTACCGCCAACGCATCACCCTGATAGACCTCCGGCCAGAGGACGTGATAGCACACTACAGGCTCAAGAGGAACTCCATCTTACGCATATTCACACAAATAGCACCAACGCTGCAGGCAAGACACGTTAAGATTAACAACAATGTCTCAACCGGTATTATTGAGAAAGACAATTTCACAAGTATACACAAAACATTACTATAAAAGGAAAAAGGGGAGACTCGTGGTTTGTTGTAAAATGTGCCCAAGGCATCATGTATTAGAGATAAAGAATTGAATTGCACAAACAATAAAAGACAGTTGTATCAGCACTGTAGGCAGAAATTGCAGGGGCAACCCAAACTCTTGTGCACTAATGTGCTCGTGACACGCAAGGTGACGGCGCAAGTGACAAGTGCGAAAAAAACAGCGAACGGCGCAACGTGAACTAGTGACAATTATATACAAAAATATATGGTTCATTAAGGTTATTCACAGTCATAGATTATGTATTAGAAGTCATTCGAAATGAACCATAGTTGACTGGGCGCCGTGAATTGCGCTGAAATGTCGACGGCGTTTCGATCCTAATAATTCAGGATCATCTTCAGGACGGGGTTGCCGATTTGTGGGTGCATGGCTGGTGCGCGGAGAGAACAACGTCACCAGTGGAAGATTCCAGTCGGTGCGGGAGTCGGTTCAGGGTGGATAGAACTGGAACCGGTGCGGGTGACCCGGAGGAGCAGTGAGTTCAGAGGGCCCAGCAGTCGTGATGATCGATTTGCATTGGGTCCGGGAGACAGGGTCAGAGCCCCGATCCACTGTCACGCAAGAAGGAGTCGGTCCGGAGGGTCCGTCCGAGTAGGAAGAGATGCTGCAAGTGAGAAGGGATCCGCAGGCAGGAATGAATCCGTATGCTTCAATATAGCCAGAGATCAACGCGGGGCCACCACGGATGTGTACGGCATGCCGGTGTCTGGACAGGCATATTCTGAAATTGGAACGCGGTACGAGGGAGCAGGGAGGCCGGAGCTCGCTATTTAGGAGACTGATTATTTTCCATTGTGAATAAGATGAAAAATAGGTGAAGCCTTATATCCTGGTTCCTATTAATAAGAGATAGAGAAACTCCAATTGGATACCACAACAGGGGACTTGTATATCGGTGGCTCCCTCTACCGTTCATCAACGTATCGACTCCACAAATTTAAGATTCAGACAGTGGCTGGCTAATTAAGAGGCCATCACATGCAAAATGTCATGCATATCTTCCTTATGAATGTAAGAAAGGAAGTACTTTTTCAATAGAAAACCTTTTTAGAAAACTTTTGTCCTGAAGAAGGTGGTTATTACATAAACACTGAAACGCTGCGTCGACTTTCAAGAGCTTTTCTTGTTTTAAATGTATGGAATTTTTTTATTGCATTATAGTACTGTATGTGTTTTTATTACATGATTGTATAATGATTTTTAAATATGATGAAAAATAAACTGTAACTTTGTCAAAAAAGTTTCTGTGCTTCATAAAGATACCGCCTACATTAGAGTTTATATTGTTGTTATTATATTGTTTTTATCTGTTTAGTATTTCTGGTGTAACGAATACACTGATAGATCTTGCCAACCGTTGGGATTGAGGGTTTTTGTTGTCCTTTTTGAGTTCCACAAAGGTACACATGACTTTGATGATATATGGTATATTATCCTCTCTAAGTGGACTTTGATATTTGTGAGTGGACAGGCAAGACACCAGCGTGGCACAAACATCCCTCCACAGGCTAAGCTACTTGCAGTGCTGCCCATGTTGGCCTCTGGTACCTTCCAACCAACCACTGCCAGAGTGGGTGGACTCTCACAGTCATCCTTCTACAGGTTCCTACCCAACAGTTTGGATGCCATCATCAGCCTGACGCCACAGCATCTACACTTCCCCAACACTGCACAGGAACAACTGGAGAACAAACAAGGCTTTTATGAAATTGCTGGTTTTCAGCATGTGTTGGGGGCCATTGACTGCACCCATGTCCTACTTGTGCCTCCTGCGGACACTGCACACATATACAGGAACAGGAAGCACACACACTCCAAAAACGTACAGGCAATTGTGGACCACCTGGGCCTGTTCATCAATGTCATTGCCAAGTTCCCTGGGAGTGTGTATGACTCATATATATTTCGCCAATCGGTCAACAATAAGCGGTTTGAGAATGGCACTTATGGAAATGGACTGCTTGTTGGTAAGTACAAACTGAACACACCACACACCTAAAGTACACAAGCACGTAGCTCAAATATGAGACAATGCACAGGTAGCAAATGTAATACGCCATACCTTGGAACAGGTCCAAACAATGCACACAACCACACACTGCAAATCAATCAAGACATGTGGGACACAGCCCAACAAGGGAAGAGCCATGAAAATATCACACAAACCACTATGGCATTCTTGAATTATAGACTTCGCAGAACACGTCAGACACAGATTTCAATCATCCAATGCAGTACACGATACAGAACATATGATACTGCTGTGCCACATACATGCTGAATACAACAACATGCACCATATGTACAAACAGATGACAGATCACCCTGCCCTCACTTGTGAAAGTGCACAATTTGCTGACATGCAAAAACACAGTCACCCATGCACCATGTAGTGGGTGTACATGCATCATGGCTCTGCAAGTAGTGCCGAATGAAGGGAGCACCAACTGACCACAAATTAATGAAAAGTTGTTTTTGTACATTAATCTGTGTTGTTGCTGAATGGATCATGCATCGGAAGAGCATACAAACTATCCAAATCACATTCTCAACACATGTCGCACACACACACATGTCTCCCCTGGTGATGTGTAGCAATCTTGGTGTGTTTGAGAGAGTTTTGTGTGTTGTGTACTGGCCAAAATCCAAATCCAGAATATGTGTTGTCTGTGAACAGACACACACATGTGTACATTGACATGTTGTACCACAACATGCATACATGCAGAGTCCAAGTCAAACCATGCACAAGTACCTCAATGCAAATGTATGTTGTCCATAATTGTCCCAGTAAGTCAAGTGCACCATGTAGCAGTGCCACTGTCATCTAGACTCTGTCCCACATTAGTGGCAAGGTTGATGTAAAGAGAACCCAATGATTCAAATCTAAAGCAGACAAGATGTAGACTCTCAGTCACCCTCAGCACAATGACTAACAATGAGGTACCCTGATGATGTCCCAACATAGTAGTCATCAAAAACTCAAGGTTGATGCCTAACATGGCACATTTGCCAATGGTGCACCCTCAACAATATATGCACAGGAGACGTCAGTTTTTTACAATGTGCCTTTAATAACCACCCATGTTCATTTACATTGAGCCATATATCCTGACAGTCACATGGATAATGACATCAATCAATCAATCCATTTGTAGAGCGCACTACTCACCCGTGAGGGTCTCAAGGCGCTGGGGGGGGGAAGGGGTGCTGCTACTGCTCGAATAGCCAGGTCTTGAGAAGCCTCCTGAAGGTTAGTAATTCCTGGGTCTGCCGTAGGAGGATGGGAAGGGTGTTCCAGGTCTTGGCGGCAAGGTGGGAGAATGATCTGCCGCCGGTGGTTGCTCTTCGGATGTGGGGGACGGTGGCGAGGGCGAGGTCGGCGGAGCTGTTGGTTCGGGGTGTAGAAGGTGAATCGTCTGTTGAGGTATGCCGGTCCGGTGTTGTGGAGCGCCTTGTGTGCGTGGGTGAGGAGCTTGAAGGTGATCCTCTTGTTGATGGGAAGCCAGTGTAGGTCTCTCAGGTGTGGTGTGATGTGGCTGTGGTGAGGGATGTCGAGGATCAGCCGTGCGGAGGCGTTATGTATGCGTTGTAGTCGTTTCAGGAGTATGGCCGAGGCTCCTGCATAGAGGGCGTTTCCGTAGTCCAGCCTGCTGCTGACGAGGGCCTGGGTGACCGTTCTTCTTGTTTCGGTGGGGATCCACCTGTAGATCTTGCGGAGCATGCGGAGGGTGTTGAAGCAGGAGGAGGAGACGGCGTTGACTAGCTTGGTCATGGAGAGTGTTGAGTCGAGGATAAACCCCAGGTTGCGTGCATGGTCGGTGGGTGTCGGTGCTGCTCCCAGGGCGGAGGGCCACCAGGAGTCGTCCCAGGCTGAGGGGGTGGAGCTGAGGATGAGGACCTCTGTTTTGTCCGAGTTCAGCTTCAGACGGCTGTTCTTCATCCACTCGGCGACGGCTTTCATTCCTTCGTGGAGGTTGGTTTTGGCGGTGAGGGGCTCCTTGGTGAGGGAGAGGATCAGCTGGGTGTCGTCGGCGTAGGATATGATGTTGAGGTCGTGTAGTCGGGCGACGTGGGTGAGTGGTGCCATGTAGACGTTGAACAATGTCGGGCTGAGGGATGATCCTTGGGGTATGCCGCAGATGATCTCGGAGGCTTCGGAGCGGAAAGGGGGGAGGCGGACGCTCTGGGTTCTGCCGGAGAGGAAGGAGGTGGTCCATTCCAGGGCCTTGTCTCGGATCCCTGCGTTGTGGAGGCGTGTGAATAGGGTGCAGTGGCAGACCGCGTCGAAGGCGGCTGATAGGTCCAGGAGGATGAGGGCTGCGGTTTTGCTGTTGTCCAACAGGGCCCTGATGTCATCGGTGGCGGCGATGAGGCCAGTCTCGGTACTGTGGTTGCTGCGGAACCCGGACTGGGAAGGGTCCAGGATGTTGTTCTCCTCGAGGTAGCGGGTCAGCTGTCTGTTGACGGTCTTCTCGATGACCTTTGCCGGGAACGGGAGCAGGGAGATGGGCCGGAAGTTCTTGAGGTTCCTCGGGTTCGCCTTGGGTTTCTTGAGTAAGGCGTTGATCTCGGCGTGCTTCCAGCTCTCCGGGAAGGTCGCGGTCTCGAAGGAGATGTTGATGGCCTTGCGGAGATGGGGTGCGATGGTGGTGCTGGCTTTGTTGAAGATGTGGTGTGGGCATGGGTCTGACGGAGAGCCGGAGTGGATGGTGTTCATGATTTTGATAGTGTCGTCGTCGTTTATGTAGGTCCAGGCAAGCAGGGGATCGATGTGGGTGGTGGCCGCGGGGTCTGAGGTGTCGGTGGGTGTCGGGCGGTCAGGTTGTTGAAGCTGTCGTGGATGTCTGCGATCTTGCGATGGAAGAAGGTGGCAAGGGAGTCGCACAAGTCTTGCGATGGTGGGATGTCGTTGGTGTTGGAGCTGGGGTTGGAGTTCCTTCACAATGTTGAAGAGCTCTTTGCTGTCGTGTGCGTTGTTGTCGAGTCGGTTCTTGAAGGAGGCCCTTTTGGCAGATCTGATGAGGTGATGGTGTCTACGGATGGCGATCTTGTGGGCTGCGTAGCTGTCATGGTGTCTGTTCGCGGTGCCATTTCTTCTCTAGTGTACGGCAGGTTTGCTTGGAGGCCTGGAGGTCTGCGGTGAACCAGCTGGCTTTCTTGTTGGTGTGTCTGTTGGAGGGTTTCTTGATCGGGGCGAGAGTGTTGGCGCAGTTGTCGATCCAACGCCTGAGGTTGCGGGCGGCTGTGTCGGTGGGGTCGGCGGGTGGGCTTCGGGCGAGGGTGGTGTTTAGCTGGTCTTCGGTGATTTTGCTCCAGCTGCGGTGGGGGATCTGTTGAGTGCGGTGGTGCGTGGTGGGTTTCTGGTAGGTGAAGTGGATGCAGCGATGGTCGGTCCAGTGGAGCTCGGTGGTGTGGCTGAAGGTGACGTGGGGGCTAACGGAGAAGATGGGGTCAAGCGTGTGGCCGGCGGAGTGGGTGGGTGTTGTGACGATCTGTCTGAGTCTGAGGTTGGCGAGGTTGTCAATCAGGGTGGTGGAGTTAGTGTCGTTGTTGTTCTCGACATGGCGATGTGTAGTCTCTCAAGTATAGGCAAGTCAATTTCAATGATGCCGGTAAAGTGTAGCAAAATCAACATGTCACAACAGAAAGTACAAACTTGCACAATCCACACACACCTAAGAAGGCACTCTGCAAACACAGTAGGCACATGCACTGATGGCCACATATCTCTCCAATCAGTCTCAGGTGATCAAGGATATGCCCTCATGCCATGGCTGATGACGCCCCTCAGAGTGACACACACACAGGCCCAGAGAGACTACAACATTGCACTGGGATGCACAAGGGCCATAGTTGGATGGACATTTGGAGTCCTCAAATCCAGGTCCCGGTGCCTTGATGTATCGGGGGGCTGACTCCTACACAGTCCTGAACTCGTGTGCAAGATCATAATGGCCTGTGTACGCACAAATACGCCATTGGATGAAGACCAGGAGTAGCAGGACAACCCATCTGATGGCCAGGATGAAGCGGCAGATGCGAGACACACACCAGCCTCTGCTGCTGGAACAGCAAGAAGAGAACAAATAATCTCCAATTTTTTTACCTAATCACAGGACCTAATATCACATTACATGTATATTCATCCCAAATTTTTAAACATCGTAACTCAGTACAATAAAATATCACCACACCAAAGTCCTGTATGCTTGTTTCATCATTTCACAAGTACACACATCTGTCAAGTGAAAGTAAAATCATAATATGTGCAACACACCTATCACGTATAGCAGTGGATCCAACATCAATCATCCATGTGAATATGACATCTAACAAAGTGATCACCAACATGTGTTGATGATAGGATGCAACATATGTTTGTCCCTTGAATGGCAACATCTGCAAGCAGATCACATGGACAATGCTGTCCATTCAAAAATGTTAGGCACAAGCAGGCTTTTCCATGGATGAACTGCTGATACAACCCCTGGTCCTCCATCACTCACTCACAACCATTACTAGCAACTCAATACTACAGCAGGCGTCAATATACAACACTCTCTCTGACTCACTGACTAAGCAAGCAGAATTCTTTGTGAGCACAGACAATCAAATACAGGGTACAGCATGTAATGCAAAATATGCATTTCTAAAAACTGATGCAGGGGATGGTAGTGGACACTCCAATTTGCCTCATCACATGTCCCTGGAATCACAAGTCCAGCAGAGCTGATGTGCCTCCTCCTCGACAGTGACGGTCTGCGCAACATACTCTTGCTTACATACGTTGAGAGCACATTCAAAGAGATCGGATGTCTACCCTGCAACATCAGTGTACTCATGGTGTGTGTACTGCAATGCACACTAACATTTGTACACAACCAGTACCATCCCTCAAATATGAACACAACAAATTGTAACTTGCATACTTCACATGTGAGTGTTGTCAAAACAAGGACATGACAAGACTTGACATCAGGTAATGTTCATTGTACCTGCAATAACTCTTAGGAAATGTGAACACCAGATCACGTACAAAGCAGGGAATGTCATCTCTTTCACTCTGCTGTAAGTCAGCAGCATCTGTGTCTAGACACCAGGGTCTCATACAAAGGCACAGCATGATCCACAGGACATGTGGACAGCTCGTGCTAACAGGCATTGTCACTTTTGCCTTTGCAAGGACTGTGACATGCAAAGTGCATCCATTACATTAAAAAGTAACAATGACATGTTCACATGAGGAGCTGGGTCTGCAACATGCTTCCTTATGGCTCAGTGTGTCATGTAGAGCTATGCATAAATCTGAGGATGCAGCTCACCTATGTTATCTGTTACACACATCTAAGTATGCATCATCTGATCTGTGTCTGTAGGATCTTGAAGTCCATTGGGTACTATTGATATGTGCAGAGACAACACCAAAACTAACTTACAATGTCAACTGTGCACCCAATGCATATTGTAACATACAAGATAACATCAGCTCATTGCTGACATGCATGTCTTTTCATGTGACGTTGTGTGCACAAGAACAGACCCACAACACGTAATGTCTGGACCAGCATTTTAGGTAATGTTGTCAATGGAGATCGCCATCGCACACTGAGCAGAGACCATGTAATGGCCAGCAATGCAGGAAAAGCATACACATATCTAGTCAAAATGAATCCATGAGTGTCACACCACAGACTGTCATCAATGTCCTCCTCTGTGTCCACAGATATACATACACTCCAATGTGAATGTGCAGCCATATCTGTGCATTGAATGTGGATCTGCTAATTTCATAGACAAGTAGTGACTGCCTGTTGATCCAGTACATATGTGTAGCAAGACCATCAGACTTGCACAAACATCACAGCAATGTGTGATGTCAGAGGCTCACATGTGGTGACACATACCACCAATGCCAACCGTAATGTGTGACACCCTGGCAAGGGATCTAGGTACACACATGTCCATTACGGAACCAAAGCCAATGTGATAATATAGCGCCTCATAATGACTCTGGACGACTAACATATGTACAGAACAGATATACCACACAAAAGTACAACACACAGATCACATCACTAATACATAATGTACTGTTATTTCAGACTAAATGCATGAAATGTAACATATATTGTTCATGTGTAAATTAGCTATTTAAAAAAAAACGCTATTGCCCCTTTGCATCAATTTTTTCCATTTCCGGGACAAAAAATACTCGCACAATAAACATATATACATGAAATATTCCCGCTCAGCCCTCGGCGTGTGAAACATTGTCGCAAAATGAAAAAACACGGGCCGCAAAATGACAGGAAATGATGGCAGTCTGCTTCCTGGCACATGGAGGTGTACAGTACACTTTCACTTTCTCTTTCAGCCACACTGTTACTGTGTTTTGAGAGTTGTGGAGGTTTTTGAAGGTGTCTGCGTTCTTGGTGTGTTTGAGAGAGTTTTGTGTGTTGTGTACTGTCCATACTGCCCTAGTCAAGTCCTGTATCACCGCCCCTACGTGTGAATTTCAATTGTCTGATTGTTTTGTTGGGTGTACGTCTCTGGGGTATCTTTGTATAGTTAAGTAGTTATTAGGGTTTGACCGTGGGTATTTGTTTTTGTTTGCCTGGGGGAAGTATTGTTTGGGGAATGTTAGGGCAGGGGAGAGAGGGCAGGATGTCAGAGGGGGCCGTGGGGGCCTTCCTCTGGCTGGTAAAATTTTACCTGCCCAGGATGGTTGAGGCTGGGGGACGCATACTCATGGGGTACGATGTGAAGGTACGGAAGGTGAGATGGGAGCACATCCATGAAAAGATGCTGGACATGTTGGGTGTGGACAGGACTGTCCAGCAGTGGAAACACCGGTGGCAGGACTTTGTTGGCCATGAGGGTGACCTATTGGATCATCTTGGACTGATTATCGGGCTGCAAGGTGGTAAGTACATGAACAACATCGTGTCACATTAGAGGATGAACGCCTAGGACACAAACTATGTTGTGCACAAGATAGATGCACACATCATTTGAATAGCCATTTGGCAAAATAGCTTGCCTGTCACGACATACTGTGCCACACCTACATCCTTGAGGATTTTGTGCACTTCACATGATCAACTGGCTGCAAATCTCCACAAGATACATATTGTGGGTCACCAAAGGTCCTGAGCATGTGACATGCCTGTGCGAATTAGAATGACTGATTCGACCCTCAAACATCACACATATTGATGTGTGAGAGTAGATTTAACATCCATGTACATCCATGTAGAATTGGGGCAGGTCGTAGTCTGTTATGTCAATCAGATCATGGCATGGATGCCAATTACAGCACCAGTGTGACCCTGACATGTGTTGTGTGTAAGACCAGCTCAGCAGATTGCAACATGTATGTAACGTGGCAACACACCTGACTATTCCAATGACTGTATTTTTCCATGTAAATATCAATGATGTATGATATCCTGTAAAACGTGATGTAAATGAAATTAATTGTACCTTTAACATTTTTCCAACAGCAGGCAGACCCTTGATCACACAGGGAGACGCGGATGCATTTATGGACCCACAGGTGAGTGTGTTGTCATTAGCTATGGATGTGTCAACATATGCAAGCAATGCCACAGGTCATGTATGTTGTAGTACACATTGTGTATGTGCATCAAGTCAGGAGTATTGCACATCAGCATCATGTGATGCAGGAGAACATAATTGACATTTCTAACTTGGTGTTGCAACAGACTCATATGAGTCACATATGAGTCGTATCTATGTACAAACACAGAATGCATGATATGGCTGGTGTCATAGCCATGTCAAGGAGTCAATCACACATCATCACACACATCTATGTGCCCTGACATTATTGTGCAATGTTTCCAGATCTGCATCCGCAAATTTCAATTGGAGGGAGTCATATATGATGATAATTTGTCGCAATGAACATGTCACAACTGTTGTTGATCATTATTATGCATTATTATGCATTCAGACATGATCTTTTGACAGATAACCACATACAAAATTATTGAGAAAGAACTAGAATGTATTACCGTCACCATATGGTATTTTCCCCCATGGCATCAACTGTGTCCCCACAAGACAGTGTGGCATATGCACCAGCCCCTATGGCCACCACAGCGTCACTTTCTTCTACTCAGTGGTGGCAATGGTGTGTGCACATTATTTACAAGTCAGCGTTAAGCCACTTAATGCATTGCATCTACTCGTATCAGTCTCCTTCCATGTGTGCTGCCTTGTGCAGCACACATGGGAAATGCAAATTGCCATTCTTTCTTCATGTACAGGAAGGTGTCCCTTCCTGCACATAAACAAACTTTAATGAATATTCCATTTTGTCACCTTCATGTGTGCTGCATGAAGCAGCACACATGAAAGTGACATTATGGCATTTCAGAATTGTGTGTGTGCATTTTGGTGCACCTTCCCAAACATGAACAATACTCCACTGCACGCAGCCCCCCTAGCACCATGGGGCAATGGTGCCTGCGTTGGCGCTAACTTGCTAAAGTTAGCCCCATCGCAGGGTTAAACACAAGGCTGCACCACATTCTTGTCAATGTGGTGCAGGCTTGCATTTATGATGCGGCGGAGAGAGGCATTAAGCCAGGAAGGACAACACATCTCTCAGCCATTTCCTTGTACATGTCCCCCCATGAGTACGTGTCACAGAGGGATGAATGACATGATGGAACATCCACAAGTTTCGCAGGAACAGTCACACTATGTGGAATACATTGTCGGTACATAAATCTGTCACATCAAATACTTGTGTATTTGATGATGAAGAAGGCCAATCAATTCCATGCTGAGTCAAATAAGCAAGCCTCTGTAGCCAATAGGAAAGCTTGTACTCACAACATAGTCTTGGACAGACTAATGCAGAGTCAGTGTGGAAGCCTGCATTTTGAAATCAGGGTAGGACAATCTCAAAACAGGCATCCTTGCAGACCGCATTTACTTGATGAGTGTTGGACATTGGTACACTGCTTAAAGCAATCATCATGACACAGTGCCATGCACTCATGGTCACCCATAATTCTGTGTAGTTACTGTGTTTCATTCTATGTGCGAAAAATGTTGGAAACATGCAGTTTTACACTGACATGCTCAATGCTTCTGCCATTTCACATGTTACTATTTGGGCATCTGGATGTGTCACACATGAAATACCAATCAGTTCACTTATGGATCAGGGGCATGGTGGTGATCCTTGCGTAACATTGACTAACAGAGCACCTTTGTGCGAGGGTGTTTACCTTAGCAATACCATAATTGTGTTCACACTGCCACTGTTCTATGAACAGTGCAGAAAAATGTGTGGTTCACATGCAGCATCTTTGCTGTCCCATTGGTTCATGGCACATAAATGTTCAGAGATGGTTAATACTTGTATACACAGCTGCATGCAACATATGCCCTCTCTCCTTGCATGCCTGTCAAACGTTGAAGCATTGTCCCACAAATTGACAATCTAATCTAATCTAATCTGGTTGTGTACCTCCAAGGGCTGACTCATACATTGTTTTGACATTTGCTCAAATGTATCACATGACTACCACTGTTGTGAATAGTCACCAGAGTTGATCGCAGACTCTGCAGCCTACTGTCTTTGGTTATTTGGAATGGCAGGGTCTGCTATGGGCCTGTCATACTACATGATTACTGTACTCCCCCTATTGTCCTTGATTGCTGTTAATTTGCAAGTCCAAATTGAAAACAGATATCTACGAATTGTTGTCACTGCACTCTGTGCCTGCCTTGTCCAAGAACATTACTAATCATGTTGTCATGAGGAATAGGACACTTTACCCCGCATGCGTTACTCCGCAGTGCCATTTCCCTGCAGATTTTACCCCGAAAAATGTTTTACAATGCAGGGCTGTACACCACAAACTATTACAAAGCATACACCTTTACAACGCAATTTAGTATTCAAACTCCAATGTTGCAATGTAATGGGGAATGCGTTGGAATAGTTTGTGGTGTACAGCCCTGCGTTGTAATACATTTTGCGGGGTAAAAACTGCAGGGCAATGGCACTGCGGAGTAATGCATGCAGGGTAAAGGATGTTTTCCTGTCATGACCATCGAATTCGGAATATGGCTATGATGTGTTCATGATTCATCAGGTCATGTGTCTATGTGCATGTTGTTTTTGATGATGTTCACGTACGCTATGGCTAATTATTCATGCTATGGCTAATATGCATTATGCCAGCATGTTGTTGGAGTCTGGAAACATGACAATTATCATTTCTTTTTTTCAGATAACATGTCCCCAGAGGAGCAGCGTCAGTTTCTCCTGCGAAAGGAACGTTACCAACATATCAGGCGTGTAGGTAAGGGATACAGGGCAATGACTAAGAGGTACCGGGATGAAAGGGCTACAGGCAGATGGAAGTCAATCCCAGACAGTGCAATGGTTGCTGGGAAGAAACACACTACACTGCCTGCATCATCAACACAGCAGAGCCAGACACAGCAAATACCTGGACCATCGGGAACTCATCAGCCCACTCACAGGAGAAGGTCTGCTGTCCAGGCTGGATCAGGGGCTGCTCCACGTGCGGCAGCCACATCCTCACACATGACTCTTCCCCGCTCACAGAGTGCTCAACCAGGGACATCCTCCAGAGCTCATGCACACCGTGAAAGGTCTGTCCTCACCAGAAGGTAGAGGAGGTTGATGTTCAGTCTGAACATAAGAGTTGCCCAACTTGAAAGGAACCAGGATGACATTAAGGGCCACCTCATGGACATTAAGGGGGCCCTGGGGCTCCCTTATTGATGGACGATGCACATTTGGTTTCCCACCTTGTCCAGTCCCATGGTTATCCCCTCCTATTCATTATCCTGTTGACATATTTATTAGTTAGTTAGTGTAAGTGTAGATTTAGTGTAGGGATAATATAGTGTTAGGTGTAGGTAGCTTTTAATTATAGTATTTTATCTTCATAGTACTTTTGTTTAAGTTTCCGTTTCCTGTGGGTGGGGGGTTGATGTGTTTTTTGACTTGTTAATAAAAGAAAAGGAATAACAAAAAGATATAAATTTGTTTAGTATGTATGTTTAGTTAGTTGATGTATAGGATAAGGTGTCTTTGTGCTGTAAACAATGTGCCATAACGGGGGTGGTGGGTTGATGTTTAAGATATGTTGTTCTGTGTATAGTCTTAGGTAAGCTAGTTAGTTTAGTGTAGTTAGATGTTAGTACAAGTTAGGTTAGTGTAGTGTAGGACCTGTACTGTTGGATTGGTAGTGGATCACGACAGATGCATCCCCCCAATCATATTTGATGTCTACAATTGTGATTACAGCATCTTCAAGGGACAGGCCACCAACAAACCTCATTGGAAAATATTTTTCGACAAACGTATTGATGTTTTGGTGAACAAAGTCCACATTGGAAGAGAGTCTTTGATTGGTCTGACAAATATTTAAACATATGTGGTGATTAAGCTAGGACAGATTTACACAGGATGCACGGTGGGCATTGTGCTATGCACAGCATTGTATTAATGCTGTGGGTATGGAGTCTGGACACATTTTTTAGATCTTTTATTACATCAGTCTCCACAACAGCTTCACTTTCCACGTGGGGCTGCAGGGTATGTATGCTTATCATGATTCACAAGTCCTTCTGATGCCTCATGACAGGTTTATGCACAGCCTTGTAGATTTATAACAACAGTGTGAACAATTTGTATAATGTTGTGGGAGGGATGTAACTATGTACGTTACAGCTAACCTTGGCACGTCTTGGACCCATTAGCAGATTCCGAGCTATGCTTTCCTACACCATTCCTCCTCTTTCTGCTTGATATAATTATTTTTAATATGTGAATTGTTAGGTGACCGGACTTTACATGTGTCATGCCACGACACACATCTTTTCACACAAGGTCCAACACATTGACTATGGGTAGTTCTTCGGTGTATGTATTTATGAAGTATTGTTAGTAGACACTGCGAGGCCTATTTAAGAGGAGATGGCAGAGTGAGGTGTTAGCTGTCATGAATTAACAAATCACTCCGCCACTTCAGGTACACAATGCAGCAACATGTATACAACATTATGGTGCATCCTTGCATTTCCCACCTGCGCTGGTGCTACACGTGTAGCAGCAACGCAGGCATCCTTGCACCATAGTGCAAGGGTGTCTGCGTTGAGGGGTTGATTGTTTATGTGTAGGAAGGTGTACCTCCCTGCACATTGACAATCCTTAAATGTCTTTATCTCACTTTTCTGTGTGCTGCTTCATGCAGCACACGTGTAAGTCAATAAATGGCATTGTTTTTACATAACATTTATGTTCAGGAAGAGACACCTTCCTATACATACACAATCCATCCCAGATAGCTTTTTCCATGTGTGCTGCACAAGGCAGCACACATGTGAAAAGCAGATACATGGAGGTAAGATGCATTTCTCATGTTTTTGCCATGTTTATAGCAGGTTTACCATGGTCAAAATGTATGCACTGCCTCATATGTACGCTGCCCTTGTATATAGGAGGCTGAGTCAAAAGGAATGGGTGTTGCGGTGGAACGCCCACCACAACACACACTAACCATCCCTTTGACACTAACCATGGAGTGAAAGTGTGCCTTCTTAACAAGACAGCGTTAAGCCACGTTAAGTGGCTTAACACTGCATTGTAACTAAGGCCATTGCCCTATGAACACCACAAGGTCACAAACAGTGAGCTTTTGTTGGCGATAGGGGCTTGTACAAATGGCCCTTCATGTCTCTGTACACTGACATGAGCATTGTTCCAAATCACAATCAACATCATGGTCAAGTAGTAAATGAATTTCTTGGAGACAGTGTTGTCTAACAGATCAGTATAAGAACAAACAACAGGAGTAAACCCATAGACCAGGTTGAGATCTGGGTAAGGAGGTACAGAAAAACAACAATGTCTCAACCGGTATTATTGAGAGAACTAATTATCAAGTATGTCCACGACATTACAGGAAAAGAAAGTAGAGAGACTCATAATTTGATTTAAATGTGCTCAAGGCATCCTATATTTGGATGAGTACAAGAAATTAGTGGAGCAGTAAAGTACAGTGATTGTTGAAGACAATTGGAAACAGTTGTATCAGCACTGTAAACAATTATTGTATAGGCAACCCGAAGACTTTGTGCACGCAAGTGCTCGTGACACTCAAAGGTGAACGGCGCAGGTGACAAGTGGAAAAACAGCAAAGGTGCAATGTGAGAAAGTGACTAATATATTCAGAAGAACTTATGGTTCATGGAGGATTATTTACAAAGATTTATCATATATTTCAGACATTTTTAGTGGACCATAGTAGAAACAGGCGCTTGAGGTAGCGCTGGTATGTCGACGGCGTTTCGATCCTAGTTACTTGGGATCAGGACCAGGTTGCCAGTTGAAGGTGCTATACAGGGGAGGGAAAAGGGAAAGTGAGATATGGGGAAGGGGAGGCGCGAGGAGACAGCATGTATGTGGGAGAAGCAGATGGTGAGGCCTACCTGAAGAAGGAGGGAGAGTGATGGAGGGGAAGCGGATGGGGTAGCGAGGCAAGTCCCACCGGAAGGGAAACGAATAAATGAGATGAGGCCCTGTGGAGAGCGGGGGGAGAGAGAACAATGAAGGTGAGGATGGGCTGGGAACAGGGAAGGAGATCAACTGCCGGGGGCTGAGTCCGGATGTGTACTTACCAATAATAAAGTACGTGGTCTAGGAGATGGTATGAATACCAGTGGAGCAGATAATTATAGCTGGTGGATGGTGCTAGGTTGGCCTGAGCCAGACACTGAAAGTCTTGTGAGTCCGGTGCCGTGGGAATCCGGAAAGGCACTGACTGAAAGTCAAAGGGCCGCATGAGTCCAATTGGATCATGAAATGTGGGCTGGACGCGGCGCGGGGAGGTGCGGTCCAAACTTACCGGAGAATCAATCAGGAGGCGTGGGGTAGAAGGTCAGCGTGTGCTTTAACAGGGTCAGAGCCCCGATCCACTGTTGGCAGGCTGGAGGAGCGGATGGAGAGTGGCAGCCGGACGCGTCCACCCTGAAGGAAGGGAAAGGCAGGGGGTGAGAGACATGGAACCCAGAGGGGAGCCGGGTACTGGAGGAGCGGCGTGGAAAAGGATTGGCCATGAACCAAATTACCGCAACGAAGATGATGCAGCCGGGGCCGTGCATAAGGCTGGGGAGCAGTTAGGAGGGTCCTGGGTCGGGGTGCAATCTGCAGGAAGCCGCCACGGTTGTGATCGGCTAAGTTGGGTCCAGAAGTCGAGGTCTGAGCCGGATACTAAGTAAGAGGCGGGTGTGACGAGCAGGGCGTCAACGTCATGCAGCTCCGGGGGGCGGGGCATGGCAGAACCGCATTAAAGGGGTCTCGGTGGATGGCTCCAAGCCTGACAGTGTGTGCCAAGAGTAGGGTAGTGGGTGAAAGTGACGGGGTTGATGGAAAACGGGGGGGGGGGAGTGGGGGAGGAAAAGGAGAAAACGGGTAAGGGAGCAAAATTGGATAATCATTTTGAGAACAACAAGGATACACAGTGAGAGTAATGAATAAATGAACCCAAACATATCCCTGTGTTAGGGCGATGTGGGAACAGAGTTTGCACAATCGTTTAGATAACATCAAGGATACACAGGCCCACAAAACCTAGCTTACAGGAATCCATTACTGCCACATGGGGTCTTCCACCCATCATTGGACACTACAGATGCCACAACTGTGTGGTATGTTGCCTCACATTAAATACCAAGCAATTCACTGCCAACAACATGACCCACAAACTGAAGACTTTCACCAATTGTCGTTCTACCAACGTGATCTACGCTATTCGCTGTCCCTGCGACTTGATATACATTGGCCAAACCACCCAAATGGTCAAACAGCGAATAATCCAGCACAAAAGCCGCATTCACTGCATGGTCATGACCGCCCGTTGGTACCCCACTACATCGAGAAGCAACACAGTTGGAATGACTTGGCAGGTCACTGACCAACCAACGCTACCTACCAGGGGAGGCAATCTACAACTACTACTGAATAGGAGTGAGTGCAAGTGGATCACCAGATGCAATTCTGTGAATCTTGGACTAAACATCATTGATGAATGGAACAGTACCATACAACTGTAATTACTTGCCCATCCTTGAGTTCAGTATACTTATAGCTCACTCTATTGTTACCTTCAGCTACCGACCACAATTCTGTTTGTGGTCCCTCTACTAAATTACTTACACACAATTGACCAATATACTATGGACATGTCCGTCCACCGTATTGAAGGGGTATCTGTCATGATCCATAGATATCCATGTATCCCCACATCGCTCTAATACAGGGAATTATGTGGGTTCATTTATTCATTTCTTTCACTGTGTATCCTTGATGTTCTCTAAACGATTGTGCAAACTCCGTTCCCACATCGCCCTAACACAGGGATCTGTTTGGGTTCATTTATTCATTAATCTCACTGTGTATCCTTGTTGTTCTCTAAATGATTATCCAATTTTGCTCCCTTACCCGTTTTCCCCTTTTCCTCCCCCGCCCCACCCCCTCCCGTTTTCCGTCAACCCCGTCACTTTCACCCCCTACCCTACTCTCGGTACACACTGTCAGGCTCGGAGCCATCCGCCGAGACCCCATTAATACGGTTCTGCCATGCTCCGCCCCCCAGAGCGTCTTGACGTTGATGCCCTGCTCGTCACACCCGCCTCTAACTTGGTATCCGGCTCAGACCTCGACTTCCAGACACAACTTAGCCGATCACAACTGTGGCAGCTTCTTGCGGATCGCACCCCGACCCAGGACACTCCTAACTGCTCCCCAGCCTTATGCACGGCCCCGGCTGCATCAACTTTGTTGCGGTAAGTTGCTTCACGGCCAATCCTTTTCCCCGCCTCTCCTCCCGTACCCGGCTCCCCTCCGGGTTCCATGTCTCTCACCCCCTGCCTTTCCCTTCCTTCAGGGTGGACGCGTCCGGCTGCCACTCTCCACCCACTCCTCCAGCCTGCCAACAGGGTATTGGGGCTCCGACCCTGTTAAAGCACATGCTGACCTTCTACCCCACGCCTCCTGATTGATTTCCCGGTAAGTTTGGACCGCACCTCCCAGCGCCGCGTCCAGCCCGCATTCCATGATCCACTTGGACTCATGCGGCCCTTTGACTTTCAGGCAGTGCCTTTCCAGATTCCCACGGCACCGGACTCACAAGACTTTCACTGTCTGGCTCATTGCAACCTAGCACCATCCACAGCTATAATTATCTGCTCCACTGGTATTCATACTATCTCCTAGACCACGTACTTTATTATTGGTAAGTACACATCCGGACTCAGCCCCCGGCAGCTGCTCTCCTTCCCTGTTCCCAGCCCATCCTCACCTTCATTGTTCTCTCTCCCCCCGCTCTCCGCAGGGCCTCATCTCATTTATTCGTTTCCCTTCCGGTGGGACTAGCCTCGCTACCCCATCCGCTTCCCCTCCATCACTCTCCCTCCTTCTTCAGGTAGGCCTCACCATCTGCTTCTCCCACATACATGCTGTCTCCTCATGCCTCCCCTTCCCCATATCTCACTTTTCCCTTTCCCTCCCCTGTATAGCAGCTTCTACTGGCAACCTGGTCCTGATGATGATCCCAAGTAAACTAGGATCGAAACTCCGTCGACATACCAGCGCTACCTCAGGCACCTGTTTCTACTATGGTTCACTAAAAATGTCTGAAATATATGATAAATCTTTGTAAATAATCCTCCATGAACCATAAGTTCTTCTGTATATATTAGTCACTTTCTCACATTGCGCCTTTGCTGTTTTTATCACTTGGCACCTGCGCCGTTCACCTTTGAGTGTCGCGAGCACTTGCGTGCACAAAGTCTTTGGGTTGCCTATACAATAATTGTTTACAGTGCTGATACAACTGTTTCCAATTGTCTTCAACAATCACTGTACTTTACTGCTCCACTAATTTCTTGTACTCATCCAAATATATGATGCCTTGAGCACATTTAAATTAAATTATGAGTCTTCCTACTTTCTTTTCCTGTAATGTCGTGGACATACTTGATAATTAGTTCTCTCAATAATACCGGTTGAGACATTGTTGTTTTTCTGTTTCTAACAGATCGGGGCATTTTCTAAGTCATACATGTGCAACACACATCTTCGTGAATGAATGATTTTTATTTACATGTGCAGTGACTGATGTGGGAGATTGGCCCAGTTATTTGTGCAACAACAAACCATTGTGTGAATGCCCGGGGGGGGGTGCAAACAGGGTACAGGGGGGAACATGTGCAGAGACATGTTGAGGAAGAGGCAGAGTTCAGTCAGCAGGTTGATTGCGGTGTCATTGGGAACCACACCAAAAATGGCAATCCATATCGATGTCTAAGATGAGTGTCGCAGAGTGATTCAGGGGACAGTGGAAGCTGATGTTCTGGGGCATGATGCTAGGCACAGATCCAAGCAGAAACAGTCCATTTGACAGAGAGGACTGATACCTCTGACTTCTTCGAAATATTGTTGAATCGTCCACATCTTCCTCCTCTGATGTGTCATGTGCCTCCCATGTGCGTGATGGAAGATTGTCTGGGGCACTGTGGGGCAGTGACACTTATGGGGGATGAGATGTGGATGTTGAAGGTGCAGCAGCAGTCATCTGTGCCAAAGGTTGAGGCAGCACTGCTGTGATGAAAAGCTGCAGGGCTTGGAGGACACCAGCAACATCTCTGTGGTATGCAGCCATGGCTGCCAAGTGTGAAGCTTGCATCCGCTCCATGTTATCCATGATTATTCGCATGTGACGCAACTCATTGGTGACATCGCTGGAGCCACTTTGACTGGTCAGTTGTTCTTGTCTCTGAGTCAGTACTCCAGCGATGTAAGCCATGGAATACTGGAGAGCATGGAGCGGACTGTGGGTGCCTGTGATGGACTCTAGGTGGTCCCTAATGGGACTGAGACACCCACGTACCCCATCTAATTTGGCCGCCAGGCTGTCAAACCCCACCCGCACCTGACCAGTCATCTCCTGCTGGACCTCTACTGCACAACGTTGAAATGTTAGAAGTGGGTCCTCATGGTCCTGGGAGACAGCTGTGGTGGTAGGTGCTTGCTGCTGTGTGTTTTGTGCAGAGGGTGGAGCTACCACAATGCTGCTGGATGTCCCTGCTTCCGGAGATGGGCTGCTAATGGAGTTGAGCAGCTCTTGGAGGGTGTCCTGGTCGATGGTTGAGATGTCTTCATCTTCATCATTGAAGAGTGGGACAGGCTGCTGTACAGGAGGTGATGTTTCTCCCTCTGCATTTTAAAGGTGAGATGCTGTTGTATGTGTGTGTCAAGAATGATAATGCATTTGATCAGTTTACAAGCAGACTGCATGACATTGGCCATTCAGAGTGTTTGGGAAGAGATACCTATTATATGCAGGATAGTGAATCATTGTACTGCATCACTGATGTGGCATTCTAGTTGTAAATATTTTTTGTACAGTTTACAAGTATGCCAAATGTGAGTGGCCAATTTCTACACTCATGCAGCACCATTTGTGTCCTCTGTTCAGTAGTGACAGTGGTGCAGGTTGTACCACATTGTTGTCAATGCAGATTGGCTCAAATTAGCTCAGAATTATGTGTCTGTACACTGCATTGTGGTAGAGTCTCCACTACTCAGTGCACTATGATCTTTTTAAAGACTGTTGAGTTTTGGAGGTGTGGAATGCATGCTGCCACACATTGCTGTTGGCAATGCAAAATGATTGTTGTTGTGGCATGAGTAGGGCTATCACACTGTTGTGATCTGGGTTTATGTGATGTGCCACATGATATGGGCAGAGACATATGCTTGATTTGCCATGATACCAGCTGTGTAGATACATTTTTGGTTTTTTAAAATCGTCTTTATTGGTGTTTTCACAGGTTATCCATAATATAATATGCCAGCTTTATGATACAACACAGTACAGTGACATATACATATTTGGCGCTTGGTGGGTAACCAGGCTGTTCTGCGTGTTGGCGACATTATAATGAAGAAAACCATATCTGAACTTTTGGACATGTCTATATATATTGTACACATTTTGATCAGCAAAAAATAAAAACAACTGACTGTACTTTTCGTTTTACATCTATGCTTTCACACCAACCAATTTACAATAAACACAACCTTTGCGATCTCAACTAATCCTTATATACTGTATCATTTGTGTCTCTTATGAGCTAGGGTGGTTGCCTATGTGTGTGCCTTACGGGAGGCAGCAGGAGCAGCGAAGAGGGAGAGGGCGGGGGAGAAGAGAAAGCAAGGGGAAGAAGGGGAGGGTATTGCGCGCCTCGCACTTTCTCATACTCGCGAGAACTGGAGGCCCTATTGAGCTGAGTCGGGCACTACCTGGATAGGTGGCCTTCATGTTCGCTGATATATATTGGCATGGTGTTGTAATTGCCCGTCATGGGGGACCCATTCATCCCCGGGAGGAGCTATGTGCATTCAGCTTACCTTCCACAAATGACAAATACTCCTGCCATTGCATGGGGTTGGTCTGTGGGGGGTCTCGGGGTGCCGTCAGTGTTTGTGTTGTGTGTTCGGTCACCAGTGCCTTTCGAAGATCCAATAACCAGATGCGCCTGTTGGGGGCTATGCTTGATTTCCAAGACATGGCTATTCTTCGTTTTGCTAATGCCAAGGCCAGGTCCAGGAATCTGTTGGGGCTTTTTCGGGCTGCGGTATGCTTGGGGACGCCAAGTAAAAACTGTAGGCCTTGCACAGGAATTGTGGTGTCTGTTGCTACCCCCAGTATCGCTGCGATCTCACTCCAATAGATCCCGAGAAATAGGCATGACCAGAACATGTGGAGGAACTTTGCATCAGAGTCCGAGCAGCGGGGGCATATGTCAACCGATGTAGGATACATACGGGCCAGTCTGTGTGGTGTTAGGTATGTGTGGTGTAAATAATTAAACTGCGTATAATTCAGTCTGACATTCGTGGATATAATTTTGGGGTACCCTATACACTGCGCCTACTGCTTGTTGCTCATGGTGATTGAGAACTCAATATCCTAGTACTCACGGAGCTTTGAATAATTGGGAGCCGGGACCAGGCCTAAGGGAATTGTATATCGCTGTCACCACATGTCTGTACTTTCCATGTGTAAGCAAGGTCTGTAGCAGCTGTGACCTCTCTGGTTTTGTCTCGACATTGCTCCATGTTAGGCGGTATTGCCGCACCAGCAGTGCATACAGCATAAACGTGCCCTGTGTGATACCGAAGGCCTCTATCATTCCTTCCAGGCTCTGTAACTGTGCATCCGCAAATAGGTCTCTCCAGGTGTCCAGTCCTACTTCTGGACAGCACTCTAATTCCGGACGGCCATGACGAGCAAAAACTGTGTAGATACATGATGATGTTCTAGTTAATGTGAGTAATGAGATTCTCATCGATGCATGTTGATCTGCAGGTATGGTAAAGCTTCTGTTTTACTGCCCCTTATCCCTTTCACCCAGTGAGCCTTTCACTTATGTGCACTTCCAATGGTGTGATGTTGCAGGTAGGAGGAAATATGGGTCTTGGTCACAGTTGGGACACTTGTGCATTGTTGGACAGCAGATGTCTTTCTTACATCAGGGGTTGTATGGATACGAGGAAGTGACAGAGTGAGACCTGCTCCTTCAAGGATAGACTCCACACTCATCCACTTCAGTGACAGGGGCCTGCACCATGTTTACATGTTTATGGTGCAGGCATGCATTTCATCATGCAGTGGCACTTGACTTGTCAGTGTGGCACACAGACAGGCAGCTTTGCAGGGTAGTACAAATGTGCATGGGTTCGGGGCAAGAATGTTTATGTGTGAGGAGGGACCCCTTCAGGCACATTAACAATGATTGACTGATTTCTGTTTCTATGTGTGCTGCACAATGCAGTACACATGTAAACCAAAATAGCTTTTGCAATTGAGACTATTATTTTATGCATGTTGGGGGTCATGGTTTTCCTTGCATACATTCCTTACTGCCCTCCTGTTGGCTTAACTGTTGTGAGTATAGGGCAGTGTGACTTTCTATGGGTGTTGCAGGGTGAACAGACAGAAACAACAATCATTACCTTAAACGTTCACACCACGTGCAGTGTGTAGGTGGGCTGTGATTACATGGCTGTGGATTTCCACTGGCTTCTTAGTAGCGTTCGACCCCTATCACCACCCCAACGTCACATCATGTGCAATTTGCAGGGTGATGTGTGCTTGGGAATATGCCCCTCAGATGGTCACATGGATGATACATGCTGTTCTGTTTAGGATTGTTGGATACCTTTGTTTGTGTGAGGATGTTTACAGACCGGACTGTGTATTTGGTCACTAACACTGTTGACTTTCACAAAATACTTGTTTCCATGCACTTCAAGGTGTAATGGGCATCTCACACCAGGTCTGTGATTACTGTAGACTACTGTTATCTGTATGGCACATGTGTACACTTTGGAGTAGATGACAGCATTTTGTCATAAGGAATGATGATGGTGACGTGGCAAGTTGACATGCATTGGTGATAAATTGTTATTCTTGCTTGGTGTCATACTTAAATTGGCAACATTGGTTTCTGTGAGCATGGCACACAGACAAGACATGTAGTTAATGTTTTGGGGACACATTCCTGATATGCATGGTCCATGCACTGTACTGTTGTAGGTATATCCCCCCTGCTCATCCTATGACATCACAATATGCCTCAAGTATGCTGAATTAGTGCATTGTGGGATATGCACCTTTTAGACAGAAGGCTGCATGATCACTGTGTTGAGGCAATGCATGTGTTTATGGTTTGCAGACTCACTATACGCTTTCTCAGTTGGTGGGCCTGAAGGACGTGGCCCTGTAGGGCCACACGGGTACTTACGACCACCTGCTATGCCTTCCCAAAATGAAGAGTCGATCAGATAGTAGAGAATTGAAACTTACGTTATTTATTATATATTCTCTGCAGAGGAGCCCTGTCAGACCTTCACCCTGAGATGGATGCCGAGGGACTGGCTCCCCAACATTCACTGATAGATGATAAACCCTTCAGGAGACTTCGGCCACGCCTCTGATGGAAAAGTACCGGCCTGAGCCGGACACAAACAAAGAAGGCACAGAAAGATGGGCTAACACCTGCCAGATTGGCACACTATCAGCGGACCAAGGCCACTGTGCCGAGACTCAGCGTCTCTTAACGTGGGAGCAGAGCTACACGTACACAATGGAATGCAAAGCAAAATAATCATCTAGTGTCAGTGAGTCGAGTTGCAGCCTTGAACATGAACAGAAAATATAACGAAATGCAATGTTCTGCTGAGGCAAGCGATTCTAAATTCTAAGGCCTAACATGAGCACGGCACAGGCAGTCTTAGAAGAATTGTGAAATACAAAATGGAGTCACACTGGCTAATGAGGCCTGCATACTGTGTGGAATACTTGATGGGCTACTGGATGCGAACATCAATACATGTAATTTAGCCACACACTGCTAATCTAAAACAGCATGACAGACGCATCATGAGAAAGGGAATTTTAAATCTAACAGGCCCAGGGCTGCATCTCCTGAACAAGCAAAGGGGCACATTGACTGGAGAGGCGGCAGAGTGTCACCTTGTCCTCCTTGCCTCAACACCACGCACATACAAATTGTCTACACAGGGCTGCATCTCTTTGACAACAATATGATGATGCACCGTGAACGAGACTGGTGATGGTCAGAAGTGAGCATGCCCCCACCACCATTGTGCACGGGTGTCCGAGTTGTGTGCAAGAATGTGTATGTGCAGTAAGCTCCCCTTCATGCACATGTACAATCTTCAAATCAACTCAGACACCCGTGCACAATGGTGCATGTGTGCTGCCATCGGTGGTGGCATGCTCACTTTTGCCCATGATCAGTCTCGTTCATGGTGCATCATCATATTGTTGTCAAAAAGATACAGCCCTGTGTAGACAATTTGTATGTGCGTGGTGTTAATGCAAGGAGGCCAATGTGACACTCTGCCGCCTCTCCAGTCAATGTGTCCCTTTGCTTGTTCATGTTGCCCTTATTTTGTAGTCTGATGTAAATATTTCTTTTTCTATATTTTGGATTACTTTTCTGTGCAGATTTCCAAGTCTGTGACACCACCAATATATGTCTTGCAAAATATTCATTGACTAGGGTGATATGTGGCTATACCCCCAAAGACAATAGTCTCTGGGACAGGATCTGCAGTCAGTGTGAGTGTGCACTGAGGGATATTTATTTGGGCATGAGTGACATTGGTCCCATCCACCCCCGTCCCCCAAGTCCCTGGTTGTTACTCACCCTGTTGCTGATGTAGCTGGTCATGTTCAGCACTATCCTGTCCCTGGACTCCTACCACCTACTCCTCGTACATGATTGCGGACACCTGTTCCTCCAAGGCATCCAGCTCCTCCTGTGGCGCTGGACTCCCACCTCCAGTCTGCAGCGATGCCTGGCGATTGTTGGCCAGTTTCTGCTTGGTCTTGCGCTTCGAATCATGCCAGCGCTTCTTGCAGTTGGTCACTGTCCTTTTGACCTCTGCGACAGCATTCACCTTCGCTACGATGGACTGCCATATTGCATTTTTGGTCCCCAATGACACAGTGGAGCTGACAAAAAGCTTGTGTTGTTTGTCTGTCACCTCCGCAATCAGGATCTAATTTTCCTGCTGGATGAACCTGGTTTTCCTCTTCCTCTTCACCTGTGTCTCTGGCTGGTCCTCCTGGCTGTTTGTGGTGTTGGGGGTGTTGTTCTCTCCTGCATTTCTGGGTCCAGCTTCCTGCATGGTTTTCCAGGTTTTTTTTGTGGTGTTTTGGGTACTTTGCGGGTGTTTTGTAGTTGATTTTCCTGCGAAAAGTGAAAACAGTGGCGTCACGCTGATTAGCGTGCAGTTTCTGGTCGCTGACTGGCCGGCCGCCACTTTTTTCACATTTGCGGCAAGATTTTTATCGCCGTAACGCAGTGGTTAACATTGACAAATCCACCCGCGATGAGAAACTATCGCCATGTAGCGATGTATTGTAAAAACGGCGATAACATGGTGTTAGTTTTTGGCGGTACAGGGCGGTTAGAAAATTGCTGCTAACTTTAGTTAGCGGCAATTCTTGTACATATACCCCTCAGTATAAAAAAAAAATCCTTTGTTTAACATAAAAAACGATTGAAGAAAAAATATGAGGCCACCTGGAATTGGCAAGACGATTGGTGGAGGTGGTCGAGCAGGCTTTGTATGCTGCACATGTGGAAGCGATATATGAATTATACTTTTTTTTTATTACAGAGGATATTGTCACTCATCTGCCGTGCTGAGAAGTTAAACAACGTGATGGCAGAAATGTAGCATCCCCTCCCAGCCCCCGAGAGGTAATCAAGGGAGCGGGCGTCGGCAGGACACGATCGCTGGCTGGGCAGACAAACCGCAGATCAGTAATCCAGCAAGGTCCCGGCGTCTGATCCATAATGCCATGAAAGAAGTGCCCTGCCAGTCTCTGGCTGCGGGAGGAGGGGCAACGATGAAAGGGATTTTACATGTTTCCTGTTCTCTGAAAACCGAATGAGTTGAGTTTGCTTCGGAATAAAACAACTTCATAAAAGTGGCTGTGAGACAAGGAACAGAGGGGCATATGTACAAGCCCCTATCACCACGGGAATGTCACTTTTTGTGACGTTCGCGTGGCGATAGGGGCCTTGCCTTATTTACAAGGCAGCGTTAAACCACTTAACGTGGCTTACAGCTGCCTTGTAAATCAGGCCCCCTTTCATGCAATGCTTAGCATGAAAGGGGTGGGCAGTGGTTGTTGCAGTGGGCGTTCCACCGCAACACCCATTGATTTTGACGCTGCCCCCTATTTACAAGGGCAGCGTAAATAGGAGGCAGCGCCAAAATAAAGACCAGGGAAAACCTGGTCTTAAGTTGGCGAAACAAGGATAAATGCTTTATTTCTCCTTGTTTTTGCTTTTTCCATGTGTGCTACCTTGTGCAAAAAGCCTTGGATTGTTTATGTACAGGACGGTGACCCTTCCTGCACATAAACAATCCTTAAAAAAAATGACCTTTTGTAACTTTCATGTGTGCTGCATTAAGCAGCACACATAGAAGTGACAAAATGGCATTTTAGGATTGTTTATGTGCAGGAAGGAACATCTTCCTACACATAAACAATTTTCCCCTGCACGCAGACACCCTTTCACTATAGTGCAAGGGTGCCTTACACTTACACTGCTAAGTGTTGCACCAGCGCAGTGGGAAACGCAAGGCTGCACCATATCCTTGTAAATTTGGTGTGGCCTTGTGTTTCTAAAGTGGCGGAGTGAGGCGTTAAGCCATGACGGCTAACGCCTCACTCCGCCACTTCCTTGTACATATGCCCCAGAATTTCAAAAGGCCTATGCCTCGCAAAGGGCAGTAAGGCAGCCGGGGTACCGACAGTGACCGAGAAGATCCTCTAGGTGAGCATGGCAGATGAGATGAATCTTGAGGCCTTGAATCGAGGCTTCCTGGGAATGTGTCCTTGCACACTCTGATCACTCTTTGATGGTGGATACTCGGTCCGTTTACTGCCACTGCCAGTGTTTTCCGAATCCCACTCTGTATTTCTGTATGTTTATAATATCTCAAAGAGTTCTGAAGTGGTCGAAGGAGACATGCCTGCCCTCCAAAAGTCATGAAAAACATGCATTGACAAAGTCTTGCCTTTTGGGCCTACTGGTCTTTGTCAATTGCTTTTGGCGGGGCCAGACTTTTTCGGAACGCTGTACAGCATCATCAAAATAAAAAAAGTCAAAAAGAGGAGGAACGGCTTAATTTCGCTGACGCAAGAATGCATTCGCACGCCAGTGGAATGATGCATGTGTTCCATTTACTTAAAATTTGTATTTACCGATTCAAGATGGCGGATGCCAGTTGTGTAGGTATATAAAAAAAAATTTTTTGCGTGAAAGTGAAAGCGACAATTAAAAAAAAAAGACCACAGGTATTTGGAGGTAATGGAGGAGCTGGTGAGGGATGAAGAATAAAAGCAGCACACCAAGGGCATGAGGTTGAGCACAAAGGGAGCGATCACAGAAGCGAACACCCCAGACAGAGACACACAAAGCATGGGTTGAGGGAGAGAAGTACACAGATGAGACAGCAATACAGATCCACAGGGGGAGAGAAGCACACAAGGGAGACAGCTGAAAAACATTCATCTGTGGAGCGCTTAAGCACCAACGATCCAGCAAGTAACACAGGAGTGGAGAGGATGTGGCGCAGCAGCCAGAGCAGCTGACTCGAGAGCTGAAGATCCCGGTTCGAGCCTAGAGCTGAGGATCCCGGCTCGAGCCTCGGCGGTGCAACATGTGATTCTGGGCAAATAACTTAATCTCTTCGGGTGATAAGTTGCTATATAAATCTGCCACATGACGAAAAAGCAAAAAGAGGCAAAACATTATGAAAAAATAGTTCCACCAAAGCGGATGTTAACAGTATTTTGGCTACAGGAAACTGATAAGAGAAGCAGACAAGGAACAAGCATTGGTTAATGCAGGAAAATATGCTACAGCTAATAGAAATGGAGGAAAAGTGTACGGCACACACAGGAACCAATGAAAAGCCAGGAAAGACAGGGGGTGGAATGTAAGCCACTTTTAAGCACTGTGCAGGCAAAACCTGAAAAAAAGGCGATGTGATTACTAGTAAGACACTAAATTCCGTTAGTTTTGTATTGATAACATTCCATTGTACTTTACTATTGTTCCAATATCAAATCACCAACAATGCAACCAGCTTATAGGACTGCTCCACAAAACAAGATCAGGTTTATTAATTGTATTTAGTACAAACTATTAGAAGATATTCTCGCCAAACTGTGCACTACTGACATTATAATACAGTAGTTACCATTAACTGTACAATCAACAATGTTGTTTCTAAGCCCACCTGTACTCGATATGTACCTGTAGATATAGATGAAAGACAGCAAAGAAAGTTTTTTTAATTCAAGGAGACTGTATGCTATGCAGTGCTGCACTTAAGCATTCATTAAATTTTTTGTACAGTATTTGCAGTCATGAAGTATGGCCCATCGCTGAGAATGGCCATGCAGCTCATCATAAAAGTAGATTTTAGACCTGGAGAAAAGAATACTAGCAAAAAACGTTATTGTGATGCTAAGTTCATTTAGGAGCATTCTTGCAGTACAGCTTGGAAGTATTAAGCCAGTCAATGCACAGAGCACAGTACACTACTAAATGAGGGCTGTTAGACAGTGTGTGTCCAGTCTACCAGACAAGATGCAGTCCAAGCAACAGCCTGATCCAGCATCTCATTTAAAAAAAAGGCAAGAGTAGAACTTCATGGAACACCATACTGAAGAGTGCAAAGAGGTCAAATAAAATTAGAGCTGCTCTTCTACTAACATCTACGGTGATTCTACTCTCATCCAAAATAGTAGATTACAGAGGATTCTGTGCTGTCCAGTGAACGAGATCCAGATTGCACAGGATTTACTAGGTTATTGTCCTAAAGAAAAACAGAGAGTTGATATGCTTGTCTCGCAATTGTATGTGTACAGAATGTTAATTAGTGGTATACCAGGAATTTAGCTGTCTGCTTGTTGAAGACCTATTGTGGAAAATACCAATACTTACAGTGGGGTTTTGGCCCACCTTCTGCTTACCACTTATTGACTTGCTTGTCACATTTTCTGGCTTTTTACTTTATGGCTTTCCTTTCTCTTTTTGCTTTTGTCATTTGTCTGAAACATAGGTTCTTTACAACCATGTTGATTGCATGGTTTGTATCCCTCTACGGCTCACATAAGGAATGTGGATTATTAGTTGGAGGGGATGTGAGTCCTGACCAAGTAATAATCTCACACTTTCATACAAGTTATGTCTCCATAATTTAAATATAAACCCTTAGTAGCTGTAGCACAGAGCATACTGCTTAATTTAGGGCAAATGTGTAAAGCATTTATCAGTAGAAAACCAGTTAAAACGTAGAAAACATAACACAATAAAAAATCCCATTACAATTTATTAAAAAAAGATGAAGTTTTATTGAACAAATAGACACTAAAATAATAATAATCTGATTAAACACCTGAAGATATGATTTTTCAAAGTTTTAGATGTTACTTGCAACAAAAGGCCCAAAGCACTAGAGATAGCGGAGTCCCTTTGGCACCCACGTCATGTTGAGCTCATCAATGCATGTAGGACGGGTGTTCCTAGTCATCGGAGGGGCCTCTATTAACTGTATAGTCCGACAGTGCAGACAAGTCTTTAATGATGGACATCACTGCAGCCATTGAAGGGATGGGTGGGACAGAAGGAGAAGGATGTCATCTGTATAGAGCAGAATTTGATTTCACCATCTCCCGTAGAGATGCCAAGCACTTCTCAGGAACCGTGATCACAACAGATAGGGGAAAGAAAACACAAATTGGCAACCAGGCAAGAAACGGAACCAATGGGCGCTCAACAATGATATAGGGCAAGAGTTTCGATGCGAATGTATCGGTGCTCCAAGAGAAGAGAGGTCAGCTGCCAATTCCACTCCAATAGTCCCTTCTGAGAAGAGAGTACAGAACCAATGTAGTTCCTCCCTGAGCACTCAAAATGTAAATGAAAAGTCCATTAGTAACAGAGTTTCTTATTGTGCTTGTTCCACTTTATTTCTTTGATATCCGTTCAGGGACTCAGCATCCGATGTTCAAGAATACAGTTTCAATCAGTATACAGCTTCCAAATGTTGACATGCGACAAAACAATATTCTACAGCCAACACGTGTTTTGTCGTGTGGTATTACACACTTTGACTTCTTGAGGGCTGTAATTCCAAATATAAAATATTACCATCAATACTCCAAACTCGGTGACAAAGTAACCAAAAGTACGCTTGTGTCATGTGGCAGAGTCCCCACCACCTGAGATATAACATGAAGTGTGAAGGTAAATAATTACCAGCAGAACCATCTACCTTGTCACTTGAGTGAAAAGAAAAGAGAAAGTAAAAAGACAAAGAAAAAGATAAAAAGGGGAAAAAGGAAAGAGAACGATCCATTATAAAAGATGAGCAAAAATAACCCTCTTCTTCCATGCCAGCACCCATTGTCATTAATTACTTGTGTGCAGTAAAAATATAACGAGTAGTGTGCCAAGAGGTTGGAAAGAACTAAAGGGAGACAAAGTGGTCTTTCATAATAACCTGATTCTGTGACGGATTCATGTCCATAATCAACTCGATAATGTTCACAAACCACCAGTTGTACCCTGTACACTAGTAGCCTACAATTATAAACCAATTTTTTTTTTTTTGTAAATCCGAATTAACGGAAGCACCCAAGAAACCAAATCACAATGTACGAAATAACGGTCACCTGGATACCCCCTATAGTAAACTCCCAGGGTATGTCCAAGATACCAAAACGATCCAATATTTTCCAAATGTGTTTCACAAGTCCAAAAGCTGAAAGTAAAGAAAAATACGTGCCCTCAGCAATTACCGTGTTTAAAACAGTAATCTCAAGTGTGAGTACCGCGACCCACACTACACAAGTGGTAGGTCCAAAATTCCAAAACAGCCAATTGTTTTTATAATGTAATTCACAAGTCCAAAATCTGAAAATAAAGAAAATTGCATACCCTCAGAAAAATGCCTTATTTAAGGTGCTCATCTAGAGTGTAAGTACCACAGCCCAAAGTACACAAATTATCTGTGCTGTTCAATAAACTCCACATGGGCTGCATGTGTTTAAAGTATAAAAGCAGCTCGTGAACGGACTATAGAGTCCCGATCACCAGTAAATTAAAACCTGCACGTTTTAGGTAAATTGCAGCATGTAAGCCGTCTCCTTAGTAAAACCCAATTCCTACCTGCAACCCGAAGGTAACCACGCTCGTAGCAGCTCAGTATGAGCTATATGAAATCCGGGAGTGTATAGCATCTACGTAAACCCCATAGAGATAATCCAACGCCAGGTGCAGTCAAGTTGCAACATACCCCAATGTTAACACAATACTAGTATACCCCGCATCGATATTTACTTACAGCAAATGTAGTTTATGCGGCCAAAGAGTACTCCATATGGCGTGACTGATCGGTAATGTATCTATACAGTTAGACCAAAGGAGACAGAGAGCAAGGAAAATAATAGTAAAAAGAGCACCAGTGTAAGTTAGGACATCATAGTGTATAATTGCCCTTAGCAATCTTTACCATCCTTCATACCAGTAAAAAGGAACAGAGACCAAAAGTCCATTACATGTTACCAACGTTAAATATATAGTGAATATCAAAAATGTAATTACTGTCAGAACATTGTTGTACATATCCTTTGTTTAGACATCCTTATGTCTACATCCAAGAAGAAAATAATCTTATCTGCTTCTTGATTCCACAGACACATAGCATGGATGTTATGAGTCATAACCATAATCCTACTTGCAGTCTCATTCCAGGACTAATACATGTCTTTGCTTAGTTCACACATCATTATTCTAAGGAATATACTGATTGTCCAGTAAATACTGCAATTCATTATCCATGTTCATTCCAAGCTCTACAGCTTTCAATTTCATTATCCACATTGCTTCCCTGCACCTCAATTGAAGCTCTCTGTTACCACCCGCACATCATATCTTACATGATCAATACCGTGAAAGCTGAATTTGTGAGTGTGCAATTCTGAGTCATCATCAAGGGTATGGGAAACAATTGGGTACTTAGTATCATTATTTTTCAGTGCCCTAAAATGTTCTGAGATTCTCTCTCGCAAGCATCTAATTGTACTCCCAACATATATTTTATAGCATGGACAGATAATAACATAAACCACAATTTTTGTGTCACAGTTAATAAACATAGGTATAAAGTGATCACCTGTGTTGTTGAAGTTGAATTGAGTCACTCTGTCAACTGCCCACCTACATGTACTACACCGTCCACACTTATGAAAACCTTTAGCACGGTCACTTAACCAGTTACTTCGTCTGGAAGGCCGTGGGTAGCTGGGACTCGTTATATTCGCAAGAGTCTGTCCCCTCCTAAAAGTCAAACCTGGTGTTGCAGTAAGGTATGGGGCATGGCATTTATCAGATTGGAGTATATATCAATGTTTGTATAATGCACGATATAGCTTGTTGGTCTCTGAGTTACAATTTGTAACCAATCTAATTTTATTTGACATTTCAAGTTTTATCTTTTTTTGTGTAGGCTTTAATGTATTTTCCTGTGTCAGTTTACGTGCTCGACGAGCTGCATTCTCAGTAATTTGTTTATTATATCCCCTGAGTGCAAACCTGCGCTTCATATCCCTAATGGTGTCTTCAAACTCCCTGTCCTCTATACAATTTCTGCGTGCCCGCACCATTTCCCCATAGGGGATAGAGTTGATTTGACATTTGGGATGACAACTATCAGCATGGAGTAAAGCATTACAGGATGTACTTTTCCTGTGCATTTTGCTGCAAATCTTATCTCCTGATACGTAAAGTTCTACATCCAAGAAGACAATATGTGTTGTGTCAAAATGAGCAGTAAATCTTAGGTTGTAGTCATTGTCATTCAGGTATGTAAAGAACTCCTCCAGTTCACGTACTGAACCTGTTCACAATAGTAAACAGTCATCAATATACCTTCCCCAGTAGTATATCTTGTCAATCCAGTGTCCACCTCTAGGGCCCCAGAGCCACTCCGCCTCAAACCATCCCATAAAGAGATTGGCAAAAGACGAAGCGAACCTGGAACCCATAGCGGTCCCCAGTATCTGTCTGTACCATCTATTGTTGAACAAAAACACATTATTTTCTAGTATCAGTCGCGTCATATCGAGTAACATTTCCGTATGGTCAAAATATTCAACAGGTCTTCTATTCAAAAAGGATCTTAAAGCCAAAATCCCCAGGTCATGATGAATGTTAGTATAAAGAGATATCACATCTAAGGTCACCAGTATCATCCCTGGTTCCCAAGTGACATCATTTCGCAAATTCAAATATGCTTTGTATCCTGTATATAAGAGGGCAAGTTAGCCATATATGGTTTAGAAACATGTCTACAAATTGCGATAGCCTTTCCGTGGGACCCCCTATTCCCGATACAATCGGTCTTCCCGGTGGTCGAGTGGGTTTTTTGTGAGTCTTAGGAAGAGTGTATAGGCAGGGGAAGCTCGGGCGATCGACCAGCAGGTCGATATACTCATCATTACTCAATAGACCTCTGTCATACCACTGTTTAAGTTCTTTGTTGATCTTACTCGTTAAGCACTGTATCGGATTCCTATCCAGTCTCTGATAGTAGAGAGTATTATTCAACTGTGACATGTTCTCATCATCATAATCAGTTTTGTTCATCAGGATGATGTTTCCTCCTTTGTCAGCTACCCGTATTATTAGATCCTCATTATCCCTTAAGGTTTTCAGTGCTTGTCGCTCTTGTACAGTCAGGTTGTCACACCATGTGTACAGACCCCTATTCTTTTTCCCCTCAATTATTTTGTCTATCTCATGGATCATAGCTTTATAAAAAACATCTATGTTATTACCCGAACTCAACTGGAGAGTCCATTTTGATTTGTTCCTAAGTCCACTCTCTTTACTCCAGTCCGTACTTAATTCCAATTCCTCTAGGAGCTTAGTCATAGTCATAGGGTCATTTTAATTTTCAGTCAATAACAGTAGTGTCTTGGTATCATAGACATCCTGTATTGTTAATTACTCATCGTAGTCGTCGTACTACAATGAGATTCTCTGGTTGGATTTGCAGCAAAAAACTTTTTAATTTAAGTAGTCTTACAAACCTATACAAATCAACTTTGGTTGAAAACCAATCACAACATGTTACAGGGCAAAATCCCAAACCTCTTTTCAAAAGTGTAATCAATTCTGGTGTTAACACAAAATCAGACAAATTAATCACATCAATTTGATTCAAATTTCCAGTACAGCTTGTTTCTATTGTTTCTTCCAAGAGCGTGTTCTCATGCCCCTTCTTTCTTTTGCGAGATCCCTGTCCTCTTGTTCCTCTCGTTGTCTTTGTGCCTCTATTTCTCTGCGTTTTGTACTGGTATCCCAATTGCCCATCCTTATTCGGCCGAATCTGAAACATCTCTGAAAGGAAACCACCACAGGACACTTCTATGGCGGGGGAATCATATACCAATTGACCCTTCCTGATGAAGTCATACCCTAACCCCATGTGGGTCATAACCTGAAATAGGTGCGCCCATTCAACCCCCTTGCAAAACTGGCCACCCTTCCAAATGTCAGCAAAAATCTCAAGAGGCATGCTAGAAAATGAGTTTTGTTTGCTGCTGGTGCATAGATTGATCCCACTATCATAGAGTGATCTAGAATATGGAGCTTGGTGAACACCCAACTGCCCTCTATCTCCGCCCAAGTCTGAAGGACACAGTAAATTAAGTTCTGTCACATCAGACATCAGGATCATCACATCATATTTTTTAGAGCAGCCCATTGCTGGGGATAGTTCTCCAGCATCGTTGCCTGCCGCATAGGACTGTACCCACCCACTCACGGCGTAGCTTAAAGGTCTCCTCGGAAGACAGGTGCTAGGGCTTTGTCTGTTTGCTTAGTACGTAGATAGTGCAGGATTTTCTTACGTTTGATCAAATGGGACAGACTATTTACATTCAAAGACACTCCAAGACTGACATCTCCAAGACAGTGGCCACTGGGCTGAGTGTCACAGTGATAGGCGAGGTCGAATGTGAGAAAGAGTCTAGAGAATGGGGTGAGGGAGCAGAAGGGAGCTGATGGGGCATGTGTAGGGAGGAACAGGGGAAGAAAGGGAAACTTACTAACAACTTTAGACCTCAAGCTTGTACCTGTGCCGAGTAAGGCCAGGTAAGAGTCCATCCCACCTGCCACGCATAGAGAGAACACTAGAAACATATGTGTGGGCAACAGCTTCCACCCAGGTATGCGTAGTGACAGAAGGACAAGAGAGGTGTGTGTGGATTTTTGTGATGGTCACAGTCACAGAGGTTAGGGTGGAGGGGCCCATCGGCGTGTGCCCTGCTGGGAATGAGGGGTGCACTCCGTGGAGAGACAGGATGGGTGACCAAGCTATGAAGACGCACTCCACATCCTTGCTTCAGGAACCCAAGATATAGGACAACACAGTAAGATGCCACTACCCTAGTAATGGAGGAGGAAGGATGATATGATATAAGAAAAATCCCTAGGCAACTATCAGTCTATATAATATGGAAGACCTTGTTATACAAACCCATGATATTTATAGACTCAGTGTACAATCATAATCAATAAAAAATCATTTTATTCATACAAAATCATTTAAAATGATCAATGTAGGTTCTGCAATATTTCCTAGAAAAACATATATAAGAAAGTAACATCACAATATGACCGACAGAATTGACAAAAGTGAATACATACAGCAATCATGTGCACATGTTCTATACACATAATCATATATAGAAATGTATATGATCAATAATAAAATGAACTTGGGGTCCAGTGGTGCCTCGTTCACGGGGGATTCCTCCAGCAAATCCAGGAATAGTTCTAGGTTGCCCAGATCAGAGAACATCCTGGTCTGTCCATCCACTGTCACTTTCTTCCTGGCTGGGTCTAGCAAGCCATATTTTAAATTGCGGGACCTCATACTTGGGTGGAATGTCAGGAATATCATACGCTCAGCTGGATTACCTCGTTCCTCACCGGTAGAACCCAGAGGATCCACCTTCCACTTTTGAACCCAAGGAGATCACCTGCAATGTCCCTCAGGGCTCATTCCTCAGCCCCACTCTCTTCAACGTATATATGACCCCACTGGCCAACATTGTCAGATCCCACGGTCTCAACATAATTTCCTATGCAAAGGACACCCAGCTCATCCTCTCACTCACCGATGACCCCACCACCACCATAACCAACTTCCACAGACGCATGACAAGCATCTCTGACTGGATGAAGAACAACTGTCTGCAGCTGAACACAAGTACTGATCTTCGGCAACAGCAGTAACACACCCTCCAACTACACCAGAAACCTCTGAATCATCATTGACAATAAGCTCATCAAGAAATCACAGATCAACACCGTCTCCTCCGGCTGCTTTCTCACTTGACGCATGCTATGTATTATCTTCAAGTGGCTACCCCTACACACAGGAAGCACCGTGAGACAGGCCCTCATCACCAGCTGACTGGACTATGGCAACGTCATCTATGTAGGAATTGCCGCACTCCTCCTACCGAGACTTCAGACCATACAGGATCCTGGAGCCAGACTTCCCCGAGGAACCCACATCACACCCCACCTCAGGCAACTCTACTGGCTCCCCGTAGAGAAGAGATGCCAATTCAAGCTGCTTACCCTCCTACAGAGGACTCTATACAACCGAGGACCCACCTACATTGCCCACCCCCTGAACTTCCTGCTACCGTAGAGAAGACTCTCACTTGCCCATACTACCCACATCTGCCAAAGCAGAAGTGGAGGATGCTTCTTCTCCTACATCACAGCAAAGAACTGGAACAGCCTCCCATGCAGCTCCGGACCATCACCTCACTTCCAGAATTCCGAATGGCCCTCAAGACCTGGCTGTTCGAATAAGCCGCCGGAACCTGCATGCACCTGGATACCCTATCGGGTGATTATCTGCGCATTATATATCATGATTGATTGATTGATCTGGTTAGTGGTCGTGCAATAGTCTGCAGAGAATTACATCCTGTTACGGTCGATGAGGAGGAGTTCTTTTCCATCCTAGCTGCCTGTAGGATTGCCTGGGTGTGTTGATGGCATTGGAGGTGTGCAATGATTGGACGGGGGTGTTTGTATCAGAGACTCAGCGAGATTGAATTCGGAGTGCCCGCTGAAATTCAAGAGCTTCCAGAGTTGCAGGTGAATAAGTTTGGGAAGCATGGGCGTCATGTTGGCAATCATGTCGGAATTTGCTATGCCCTCCAAGACTCTGTACATGCGAAAATTGTCTCTCTGTGCCTTATCTTCCAAGTACATCACTTTAAACTGCAGGAATTCAATGTCCTGGCCCCAGTCTGGTAGATGGCTATATTGGGCCTCTACAGCATTCAAACAATGACCTACTCCAACCAGTCGCATATGGATGGCTGTTAGACCTGGCATCCTTGAGGTGGTTTTTCCTAACTTTTTGCCTTCAGATGTGGTAACTTTGGCTTATCTACAATGGGCAAATTTAATTTACTTGTAAGTCTCTAGTAAAGTGCACTATATGTGCCCAGGGCCTGTAAATTAAATGCTACTAGTGTGCCTGTAGCACTGATTGTGCCACCCACTTAAGTAGCCCACTAACCATGTCTCAGGATTGCCATTGCAGAGTCTGTGTGTGCAGTCTACACTGCCATGTAGACCTGACAAAATAAACCTTTTGCAAGACCCAAATCTTCCCTTTTATACATATAAATCACCCCTAAGGTAGCCGTGTACAACCCAGAGCGCAGGGTGCAATGTATCTAAAAGGCAGGACATGTACATTTAGGTTTTACATGTCCTGGTAGTGAAAAACACTTAAATCCATTTTTCACTACTGCAAGACCTATCTGTCCCATAGGATAACATTAGGATTACCTTATTACATCTTATAAGTGTAACTCCCAATTGTGAAGAGATAAACTTTTCGAGTTTGGTGTCTCTGGAATCACAATTTAAATCAAACTAATGGTGAAGTCGGATTTTAAATTGCTATTCTGAAAATACCACTTGTAGAAAGTTTGCAGTTTTTTACTTTAGCCATTTGGTACCTGCTGCCTGTCTCTGATCACATGTCTGGGGTCGGTGGCAGTTGGGCTTTGTGTATTCCTCCTAGACAGCCACACACAATGAGAGCTTAGTTATGACTTGATGGGATATCCTGGCAGGATGGAAGGGATGAGCTGCACCCAGCCTCACTTACACGTGAATAGGCTGTCTCCTGTCCCCACACAAAGGGCTGCATACCCCACTGTAGTGTGTCTGTAGCCAGATCAGGAATGGCATGACATCTGTGAGCGTCAAAAGATTGTCTTTGAAGCCTTCCCCCTTCAAAGGTACCACTGGGTAAAAGTATTGGACCTCAGACACCACCACTACAGTACACATCTAGACCTGGGTATACTCTGCCAGTAAGAAGGACTGCTGTGCTGCTGAAAGGACTGCCACTCTGCTGTTTTGCTGAATTCCTGCCGTGTTGTGCCGACCTGCTGCCTGCTGCCCTCTTGCCTGAGTGAGGGGACTGGACCTGCATCACTTGATCCCGGAGTGACTCCAAAGGCTAGCTGGCTGGCCTCCTGATCTGAAGTCTCAGGGACATAAAAGACTTCCAACCAACCTGCTTCTACACTTAGACTCTGTCATCTGTCAGTCTGCCCTGCCAAGTGGTGCCTAGGCCTGTGCGGTAAACTCCTACGGCAGAGTTAGGGAGTTTAGGAACTTCACACTTCACTTGGAGATCGGAGTTCAGCAAAAACTTAGCCGACCGACGTGTAGCGGAATTTACAGTCGCGTTTGCTGCTCACCATGTTGCTCATCCCTAATTTCAGAAGAAACTGCTTTAACATCGCTAAATGTACTGCATTTCCTTTACTAGCCACAAGATGGTGCTACTTCCAAACATTAGATCTTGCTGAGGGGCAGCGTGAACAACTTTAGGCTTTGGGTTATTATTTCAAAATTGATGCATCTGATCTCAATAGCCACGTTGAACAGGTGTACTTGCAATGCAGAATCTGTGTCTTGCTGGTTTTGAGTCCTCACCTCTTTTCAGCTCCGCATATCTAGCCATTGATTGTGTGACTTACTTAGCCAAGACTCCCTCCTTGCTACCACTGGTAGCTCTGGAGAGAACTAACGATGAGCCGCAACCGTGTCTCCTTCTCAGCATGGCACAGTTATTTCTGCCAGGTTTCCTCGTGTCTTTGGTACTGCAGGCGGTAAGGTGCTAGAATGTCCCAGTCTGGACTGACGCATGTTTCCCCTTTGGCTGGACAAGTATTCCTGGAATGCTGCATGTCTATTTGGACAGCAGAGTTAGCTACAGTGGCAGGGTACCTTTGGCGCTTTTTCTCTTGCATTTTTCTCACAAGCTTGTGTTTTTAGCGTTAAGTGTGATTGTGAAGAAGTTGTACACATGATGTAATGTAATGTGATGTTGTGCAGAGAAAGCCAGTCGCAAACTAGCTTGCCAATTTTTGTGGAGATGGGCGCAGGAGCAGGTGGGAAGGAGAGAGCACTGCCTGATTTAAAATAGCACTTCTGCACGTAATCTGCACATATTTCAGCTGCCTGGTGTGAAGCTCTTTGCCTAGCTGCCCTCTGCCTTTGCACAATGCATGTTGCAGTGAAAAATGTGTCCTGAGGGGCTTTTCAGTACGGACCAGATACATCAAAGGGTTTTGCCCATTCTGTGTCTATGGGAAAATGTGTTTATGCATATGGCCGTAAGTGCTTGGACGAAGGCAAGAAAATTTGACCCCCTGTTAGGGATGCCAGGCTGGGCTCCTCAGCTCCAGCTCCAAGCCAAGCCCTCTTCCAGTACCACGCTTCATATCGCAGACTTGGCCTGTTTTTCCTGTGTGACATGTGGTTTGTGTACCTGTACTTTGCAATATTAGCTGACATTCGAAGAACAGGCTTCAAATCCCCTCTACTTCCGAGACTAGATTCTGGGCATCATTTTATGCTCTCTAGCCCGGTCTTCTATATCTTTTCAAAAAAGGGGTCATTACAAACAGATGAGGACAGATACAAGGCTTTTAGGGGCATATTAGCAAGGGCGTTATCGCCGCTTTAGCTGCACTTTTTGCCGCTAAAGCGGCGATTTTTTTATCGCCCTATCAGCAAGCTGTCGCTAACAAGCGTTAGCGACAGCTTTCTGGCGATAGCGGCCCGTTTTCCCATCGCCTTGCATGCCATCGATAATTATCGCTAATGACATGCAAGGTAGGCGTTCCCAACTAAAAGCGACTGAAAACAGTCGCTAACACAACTTCCCTCTATTAGCAACGCAGGCGAAGCGATAAAAAAATTTGCGCTAAGCGCAAATATCACTAGACTTTAACACCTGCTAAAAACATGACTTACCTGTTTGTAGAATAGGAGGTGGATTGTCAGCCTAAGTCCACCATGGCGTTAATGCGTGAATATCGCTGGATTTCCAGCGATATTCACGCATTTTGCCGCTATCGCTGGATATTTTATCGCATTGGAGATAAACCTTGCTAATAGCATGTTATTTCCACAATAATATCCAGCGATAGGTGGCGTTAAATAAATACGCGCTAAGCGCGGCTAGCGATAATTTTCGCCTGTTCTTGCTAATATGCCCCGTTGTTCCTCGTGGCCCAGTCAGAGAGCAGTGTGCATGAACTGGTCTGAGCAGGTTATATATACCAGCCAGGGCGTTCCCTATGCAAATGACGGAATTCCATTGACTCTGCGCCCGCGCCATATTACAGACATGGGCGCAGAGTCAAAGAAGCCCTCAGGAGGCGCACTGACAGTGAGCCATTTAAAAGGTGGTGCACTGTCAGTGCGCATCCTGACAGCAGCCCTCTGCAGGAGGTAAAGGGGGTCCCATGGACCCCCCCAGAAATCCCCGTGCAGGCGGGTGCAGTCACTGACTGCACCCACCTGCAAGGGGATCTCCAATCCCGTTTGAAAGTGCGGACGGGTGCCGCCTGCACTGTGAAAACACGGAGCAGCTGCTCCGTGTTTTCAAATTAATGCGCTGCCCTGGGCGCAGCGCAAGTTTGCGGCTCCCCTGGGGGAAGCGCATACACCATAATGGGACGCATTATCACTGTTTTGCGCCCGGCGTACCTTTTGCCCAGAGGGTTACAATTATTGTGGTTTCGTTGTAAGCAATGTAACATTGTGCCGCGTGCGGGTGCAGCATTCCCACAACTGTGAAGGTAATCAGCATGTGCGGGCTAATCTGGTAATATAGTGTTTCTCACACTCACTTTTTTCTATGATGACGTTAAGCAGAACTAATCCTTTTTTTTTCTTACTGCAACAGTGAAGAATGGAGGCTTTGTACAGAACTGTGCTTTCCGATTTCCTAACTGTTTGTTTCTATTCGGTTTAAACATGCTGGATAAAAAACTATTGGCAGAGAAAACACATTTACAGTACACAATTTTTGCTAACAGCAATTTTACCATTCTAACTTTCATCTAAAATGTGGCGCAAGCCAGCAATAAATCACAGAAGGAAGGCAAAGTTTAAAAAGAATCCTCTTGTATATTCCAGCAGCTAGAAAGCAAGCATTTGGTAAATGAATCATGGCCAACGAAAGAACTCTGCCAACATGTGGAACTCTAGAAGTTTTTCAGTAACTCCGCAGAATTCCATGTAGTGAAACTCTGCAAGCTCCACCCAGGCCCTGTCTTTTCTCCTCAGTAGCGGGTAATCACCCCACTGTGAGGCCCGGATAGCCACACTCTCTTCTTTCCTTCACAGCCACCGAGCATTGTTTGAGAGAAGCTGAATTAATAGAAGAGTCAAAAGATAAGAATACATCCATGTAAACAATAAGCATACTATATGTGAAAGTGATTTTCACAAACAGAACATGAAGTGCTTGTTCTCTTTAGTGAGTGATCCCTTCAGTTGTAATTTATTTATTTTGGATAAGCACTGACATGGCCGACTGTGCCTCTTTCAACTCTAGTAAATTAGAGTGAGATCTCTTCTCTCCAGCCCAGTGTGCAGCTGCTTAACCACCACTTTTGTTATTAGGCTCGGACAAAAGCAGGGCCGGACCGGGAACTGAAATCAGCCCTGGCAAATTTTGCCAGACCAGCCCCCGTCCGGCGCGTCGAGCAATTTTGGAAAAAGACAGACCAAAATGGTGCATTTTACAGCACATTTTTCATTACATATTTAATTGTATCAACTTTCAAAGCACAGTAAATAGTAGATGATGACCTTAAAGAGCACCAGGTTACCCACCCAGTCATATGTGTACCCATAGACATTCTTACAGAGAGCACCAAAAATAGACATGAGTAGTGAATTAGAGAGAACAAAGTAAAAGTGAGACCAGCCCCCATATGGTGTGTAGCGAGCAAGCGCAGTGAGCAACCACTACTAGGGGGAGTTTGGGGGGTTCCCCCCCCAAGAAAATTTTTGAGACAGAAAGGCCAAAACAATGCATTTTTCAACACATTTTTCAATACATATTAGATTGTATTAACTTTTAAAGCATAGTAAATGATTACCTTATGGAGCACCAGGATACCCAGTCATAAATCACAGACATTCCTACAGAGAACACTAAAAAATGAAATGTCGAGCACGAAACATGAATTTAAATATAACCAATTTATTCTTAATATAAAATAGTATAAAGACATTTAAAAACGCACTTAACTTCAAACAATTGTGCAAAGGTTCAGAGCAAGGGTTTGAATTCCAGGGGCCCAGTCTTTAATCCCTTTGAAAAGGAGTACAAATAGTAAACTCTGACATGAAGAAGGCAGAGCTGGCTTTAGCGCTGGTGGCGCCAGGGGCAACAGTCTTTTTTGGCACACCCAATCATCTCCTTCTCCGTGGAATCCCTCGCCAACACCCTCCACCAGTGCCCTTCTTCTCTGCATAGCCACTCTCACATGCATTTAATTTGTTTTATAGCGCTACTCATACCAGTGTAGGTTGTGTGAACACTTTACAACACACACACATTATATATGGAGACAATGAATTATACGTGTGTAAATCAGTCTATAGGAAATAATACATAAGACAATGTGAATTGCAGGGTGTAGGAATCACATATCATCCATACTGTTAGGCAGTACATTTTAAGAATGTGTGTTCTGGAGAAGCACAAACTCAGGATTTAAAATGTACCTCAGTGGTTGGGGTTGGCTTTACTATTAAGAATATATTTCTACCCAAACAAACCTTTTTTAGCAGCATTTGGATAATGAAAACTGGGGAAAAAATAAGGTTCTAACCTATACCATGCAGTTTGCCTGCAGCTCTTTGATGACAGTTTATTGGTCATTGCGCTATATTAGGATTGTAATTTAGGAACTGCTGGTTACAAAAACATCTCTGTGGCAAAAGCAGTAACCCACTGCGCTATGCACATAAAATACAGTTATGTGATTTGCATGGTACATGTTCTGTGCAGCAGACATATTAACCCTTTGTGCTACTTTATGATGAGTCAAAACGTTCACTAGCCCAAACTCTGATCTCTCTCCAGCAGGAACATTAACCACCAGAGTTAACTTGGCATTTTTATTGTTGCCTGAAAACTGCTGGACACCCAAGGTACTTTGCAGCAGGTGCTATTAAACCCATAAGTTATTTCTTTACACAGCGCCCCCCAGGTCAGCATCAGGTGCGGCTGCACCAGTCAGTCCTCCCCAAAGAGGTTGGTACCTGAGGCACAGGGGCAAGGGAAGGAAGTTGGAGGGTATGATGAGGTGGGCATAGCAACATTCACACTGCATTGGTGACAGTGGCCCAGCAATGTTTTAGGGGACTCTAATTCAAACAAGGATATGGGCCCCTCTTACTATTGCTTAATCGTCTTTGAAACAATTGCATCCTCCTCATCATTACCTTGGCTCTAGTCTGCACCGCTGTTGTGTGAGTCAAAGCCGTAATCTTCAAAAACCCTCACAAGAGATGAGGCTGTGAAGAGGCTGTACCTCTGTTAACGGCATGGTTGGTGCAATATTAGGTTAATGACTGGACTTTACCTTGCAACAAAGCTTCACTTTTGCCCGTTAAAGCCTTACTAACAATAATGCTGATTGTCTGGTAATTGCACTTACCAGCAGAAAGCAAATGAATCCCCAGATGATGATGAGCATAGCCGGTCGCACTCGCATATTTAATGCGGCATAACGATGCAATTGATGTGAACCACAGGTTCCTGCAGTGCACATCAATTGCATCGTTATGCTGTATTAAATATGCGAGTGCGAGTACAACAATCTGATGCCTGGTATGTGTGCAGGTGCAAAAAATGGAGTAATCATTATTTGGGGCTTGGGGCCAGGCCCCGCCTACCCGCAAGTTTCACTATAGCTCATCATCGCAGGCCGCGCCCTAGGGAGGGGATAGGTGGTGACGTGACATGACGGTCATCGATCAGGCCTGAACCCTGGTCGGGTCATGAGTTGTTGTTGTGGGCGGCGGCATGGTGCCGAAAGTGAAAGTGCCGGCCCAGTAATTTAATAGTGCGTGTGCGCAGCCAGGGACTCCAGGGAGGGTGACTGTGGCCGCGCCCTAGGGAGGGGATAATAAGGGGGGGTGTGCCAGTGGACACAGTGTAACGAAACTTCAGGGGGTCCCCCTGCAAAGCACATGGTGGCCCCCCCCATCAGGCCTCCTCGCTCCTCTCACTCACAATCAGGCCTGCTCACAATCACAAACTGGCCTGCAGGCTGGCAATCATCCTCCCGGGCGTCTCTCCACTGCTGCGCAGCGCAGAACCGGGCCCGGGGCCTGTTACTGTATTAATTTACAAATTATCTTCTAGGCTTCTACTCGGCCCGGACGCGGCACCAGCCCCATGCAGCTGCGCTGCTGCTCGCACCCAGGGAGGACGGACAACACGACGACAGACACTCACCTGCGGGCGGCAGAGAGGAGACTGAGAGCAGAACTGCAAGCCAAACATGAACTTTTAATTGCGCGAGCCTCGCCCTCAATGCGCATGACAATTGCAGCCCCACCCTAAGGGTGAAGACTAAGACCGCGCAGACGCAGAGACATCTGCTCGCTGCGCACCGGCACCATCACCTGCCTGCCTCTGCCTGCAACCAATGGCACAACTGCCATAAATCAATGCCATGATCAGATAAATGCCACATGGATGCCAGTGCAGTTGTGCTTTTTTCCCGCAGTCTAGGTCAGACAGACTACCACAGTCTGACTCTGATGAACTTTCCCAGATCCATACCAAGGCGGTCACAATACAAGGAAGGAACAACTGGGGAACACCTAATCATATGTTATATGCAGCCTCACACGCAACTGAACTCCCACTATTACTGCACACAGACGGGGGGGGCTGTGTCGCCCTCTTCCTGCTCCATCATACACTGTGCAGCTAGTATTGCTCTACCGAGCAGGATGACTTAGTTAAACACTTCAGCAACCAAGACATACATCTGAATCCCTGCATCCCCCACTGAAACAAATTGTGTGATCTTGTGCAAATCACTCTCTTCTTCATTGGGAGAGTCTGTCATTAGTCTTAGAATGTGTGCTTAAAGTGAAAATCCATAAAGAATAAACTGGCTATTCGGGAGCCATGAGCCACAAGAGCATGTGTGAGACCCAGAAGGGACCGTCAGTGTCTGCACATGTCTTGGTGCTTTATGAGTCGTGCTTTGATTGTTCTCTGTGAGGGTATGAATCGTTTTAATTACATATGAGAGTACATCAGTGAAGAAAGTTTGATATGCTTTTTCTAGAAATACAATTGTTATGATCCTATTTGGTAATACAAATAGAAACTTAATTTGCTCAGGGTACTTCAGAGTTTTGGAAATGTATTTTTTCCTGCACAGCGTTGAAGAGGAAATTCAAAATTAAAGTCTCTTACTGTTTACTAGATGTTTTATCAGTATGCTGCAGCACAAATTGAAAGTCATGATACTCTTTACGCAGAGAAGCAGACAGCTAGGAAAGAGATCTGGGGCCTGCTCGTGCTGCCTTCCTGAGACCTGTATGCACATGTGCTGGAAGGAGACCCCCGTGAAAACAGAACAACGCCCAACATACGACGACCTCCAGACATCCACCGGGAGCTTTGCCCCCTCTCTAAAACATAGAACATTCATTCATTCATTCACATTATAGAGAATATGGCTCGATTCGAGTTTCAATAATCAGTGATAATTATATATGCTAATCATTATACATATGATCACAGACGCAAAACTGCTTCCGATTTTAACACACTCCGGGGACCTTGTGTTATTTCACAGCTGCATAATGATGGCTGAATGAAGTACAGCCGAGTGGTAAAGGTGACTGGAGCCGCTGAAACCGTCGGCAGCAGCTGAGGCATATTTCTAGGGATGCTTGGAGAACGACACTTCAGGATGTCGTGCATTTCGTGCCTTATTCTGACTGACGGAGTCAGTCACGGCCCGAAAATCGGCCCCACTCAGAGGGGGCAGGTTTTGCTGGGGCGGCCCCAGCAAAACCGGCCCCCTCTGAAAAAACCGCCCCCCACAGCATCCGGCCTACCGGGGGATTGCCCGGTGCCTGGAATCACCAGTCCGGCCCTGGACAAAAGGTTTTAAAGTGTACTAAG